>JAJOOF010016305.1:0-17932 GCA_029582545.1 Solanum lignicaule
TGCTTGGGTTGTCTACATGTTGAGATGATATTATGTTGATTTGGACTATGATACTTAATTTGTGTGCATATTGGATTTACTTGGCAAAAAGCATGTTTTGAATAAAATGTCCTTTTATGCATGTTTCAATGGTTTTTATGCATAGTAGCCATACTTAGTACGTGTGTTGTACTAAACCATATTTTTTCCTTTTTCCCAAACATTTAGGTTCGGGCCATTGAGGATTCAAGCTTACTTCTCAAGACACTTGGAGTTGCTTCCCCAAGTTTGTGAGTCCTCAAGTCCGAGGACAAGACCCTATGATCTAGCTTCTATGTTTAGTTCTTTGCTTATGTGGAAAGACATTGTTGTACTTCCTATTTTCAAGACTTCTTATTGATGTAAGGGCTAAGTCCCATTTATGATACTTCTATGTCTAGATGGTGCATTTTGACGAAGTTAGATTCTATTTTTCGTATATGAAGTTAAGTTGAACTTCCAAAGTAAAAGTTTTAAATTTTCCGTGATTTTATTCTATCATACATGTTATGATGAATGCTAAGGGCTTGTATAAGACCTCTTCGAGGTCGAATACGCCGGTAACGACTAGGGGGTGCTCTCGGGTCGTTACACTGCCTCAAGTCACGATACATCATTGTGGTACCTAGATGAATAGAATATTTAGAACATAGGCCTCACAAAGTATAAAGTGAATCAAACCCCCAACTATTGAAGGATAAATATGGCCTGCAAACCTCAAAACTACATCTGGATCTATGGTAACTTGAGCGTTATCAACTGCTAAAACTTGCTCTCTAAGTGCTACTAAGGCTTCATCCTCAAAATGATGTCTACGGATCTTATAAAGTAGATAAGAATAAACACCCATATAGGCTAAAACACAACTAGAATATGAAATATCCAACAAAACTATCTGATTAGCTAAGTACTAAATATCGATAGCGAAAGGTCACTCCATAGTGGATAAGAAGGAAACACTACCCATACTCACTATCTTCCAACTCAAGGCATCCGCTACCACATTTTCCTTACCTAGATGGTAGAGAATACAGAGGCCATAGTCCTTTAGAAGCTCAAACCAGCAACAATACCTGGAATTGAGATCCCTCTTGCTCACGATGTACTGAAGACTATTATGATCAACGTAGATCTCAAAACGAGCTCCATTTAGGTAGTGCCTCCATATCCTTAGCGCAAAAACTACCTCTGCTAGTTCTCAGTAATGAGTGGGGTTGTTGTGTTCATGTAGCCTAAGCTACCTTAACGCATAAGAAATAACCAGACCCCGCTGCATTAAAAAGCAACCAAAATTGAAGACGGATGCATGAAAATAGACTATGAAGCCATCACCCTCAAATGGAAGATTCAATATATGAGAAGTAGGCAGGAAATCTTTGAATCTCTAAATTCTCAACTCACACTCCTCAGACCACGCAAAAGGAACATCAAGGTGAGTCAATTGGGTCAGAGGTGCTGCAATTATGGAGAAGCCCTCCAGAAATTATCTGTAATAGCCTGGAAAACTGAAGAAGCTCCAGATCTTAGTAAGTGAAATTGGCCTAGCCCAATCATTAATAGCCTCAATCTTTATCGTATGTACCATGATGCTATCTTTAGACACCACGTGCTCCAATAATGATACAAAATCAAGCCAAAACTAGCACTTTGGGAACTTTGATAAAAGTCAGTAATCTCTCAAAGTCTGGAGCACAATCCTCAAATTATGCTCATAATCACTCTTGATTCGTGAGGAGACCAAAATGTCATCTATGAACACAATGAAGAATAAATCAATTAACAACTTAAACATCCGTGTCATTAATTGGATGAAGGTGGCATGGGCATTCGTCAACCCATAATACATGACAAGGAACTCATAGTGGCCATATTGTGTTCTAAAAGTTGTCTTTTGGATGTCTCCTCCTCAACAGATAGTAGCTAACGTCAAATCAATCTTATAAAGCACTACAACACCAAGAAGCTTGTCAAGCAAATCATCAATCCTAGGCATGGGTAAATGTACTTCACCGTCCCTTATTCCACGGCCTATAATCAATATACATGTGCATCTAATTGTCCTTCTTCTTTGTAAACATAACGGCAACTCACCAATGGGATACACTAGGCCTCATGAACATATTACCTAAGAGATCTAGAAGTTTAATACTGATCTCATTAAGCACTTTTGGAGCCATCTAATATGGTAGAATAAAAATAGGTTGAGTATCGAGCTCAAGCTCAATAGGAAAATCAATATCTCCCTCTACAGGTAGGCCATTGATATACCATCAGTTTATGGTATTTTTGATACATTTCAGTTAGAAGTTGTGTGTGTCTAAGGCTATATTGTATTAGAAATAATGTTTATATGTTATGTTTGCATGAAATAGGCTTGGACGCAGTTAAGTGAGATGAAAGATGAAAATTTACAAAAGGAGTCACCCACAGAAGGGTCCTACGGACCGTAGGTCCTTGATAGACCGTCGATGGGCAGCGTAGATGGAGCATCAAGGAAGTCTGACTAAGTGTTGAACTATGGATGCAACTGACGGACCATAGGTCGACCCACGGTCCGTCCTGCACATCCATCGAATGATTCAGGAAGTTGAATTTCCAGTACCTGATAAAAAAGTCTAAGTGTGGACCTACGAAAGGGGACCTACGGACTATAGGTCGAGTTCGTCGATTGAAGCTACGTCCCAGAAGATTATTTCCTTATTTGTTTCCTTTTTATTTGAGACTTGTTTTTCTATTAATAGGAGTTCTAAACATCGTTTTTTGAGGTTAGTAATTATTGGAAACTCTTAGTTCTTTGTATTTTTGGGGAATCAACTTGCAAACATTATCAATTGGATTTCTGGTTTAAATCAAGTTTAACTTTGGTTTACAATTGAAGATTCGATTTTTCAGAAATTTATCTTGTAAGTTCATAAATTCTTTTTACTCAAACATAAATTATGATCTTTTTAACAAAGTATGAATAATAATTAAATAATTATCGAATAGTCTTTATGCATGTATTGTTAATTCTTTCACTTAGAAGTTTTTTTAACTGTTGCAAATGTTAGAACTCACCTTGTTGCTACTTGCTGGACCAAGGAGGTAGTTAATAAGAAAAGAATTAATAACAGAGATTTATTGGAGGCAATATAATAGTCTAATGTCAATTGGCGCGAGGGTGAAAACTAAGCCATACATTGATGTGATGTATAATCTAAGGTAAAGGTAAGGGTTAGAAATGTATACACTCGTAGCCAAACCAAGGTGCGTAGTGAAATTCTCTATTTTGAGAACCAATCACTTAGGGATACATTACTTACCAACTTTGCATGTAAAACACTAGCAAGGGATTACTATTATTAGGATTACTACGTTAAGAGCTCGTGGGGACTACACATGCCCTAGTTTCTCTCTCATATTAATAACCAAAAATTTGAATCTTATTTACTTGTTACTTACAATCAACAATTTGTTACTTGCTTACAACACCCCCCCCCCCCTTTTAGTTACTTGTTTCGGAAATAGTTTGACTAAACAGAGATAATAGTGAGTTAAGTTTAAGTCTAGACCATATTCCTCAAGGGTCGACCCCGACCTACAAACTGGGTTCTTTATTTGACAACAATCGCTTATACTTCTTTAGGGAGGTGTAATTTGAGCGCATCAAATTTTGGCACCACTGCCGGGGAATACAACTTTTAAAATAAATTTAACTATATTGTTGAACTTTAGTCAAGTATTTCCTGATTTTTCCTTTTTTGTTTTGTTTTCTTTTCTACAGGATTTTACTCTAGTGTATGCCAAGTACACGGAGTCGAGGGGAACCATTGATGCCCTACGATCCTGAACTAAGCAAGACTTTGAGAAAAATGGAAAATAGAGGGGTCCATAATAATCCAATTATAGAGGAACATGAGGATAGAGTCGACTTGCGACCGCCTAGAGTTTGTAATGAGAATGCTCCGGTTCGTGGTGATAATGTACTTTGAGATGCATTGAGGGGTACAAAATCAGCTGGAACCGAGGTTGCGTGATAACTACAAGCTCATTTAAATATAGTTCAATCAGTAGGACCTATTGTGCTCCCTCATCTACCTCCAAGGCATACATTTGTGGTTACCAGCAGTCTGATGCAAATGCTTACAACAAGAGGGTTGTTTACTCGTCTAGCTTCGGAAGATCCGCATGGTCACATGGCTAAATTGAGATGTGTCTGTAAGAGTTGTGTGGGATGACCAGAGTAGGATATGAATGTCATAGGTTTGAGAGTCTTCCCTCTTTCATTGACTGGTGATGTTGCGGTGTGGTTTTCTGATCTTCCATATAATTCGGTTCATACATGGGATCAATTGCATAAGGTGTTCATGGCAAAGTATTTTCCCCTGTCCAAGAAGCTGAATCACAAAGATAAATTGAATAATTTTGTAGCACTACCTGGAGAGTTTGTAAGCAGTTCATAGGATAGGTTCACCGCATTCATAAGAAGTGTTCCAAATCACCGCATAGATGATGAGTGATGCTTACCGTGACTAATGACACTAACCTACGGTACGAGTGTCTACGATCGTCGATAATATAATAACCCAGCCAAGGGTTAGGGTCGTGTCCCAAGGGAGTGGTTCTAAAAATTTATAGAAAAATAAAATTAAGTTCTAACTAGTCGTAGCTAAAGACATTAACGAGTAAAAACATAGTAAACAAAAGGGGGTGACACAAAGTGTCAAATACAAATGGGGGTTGTCACAGGTAAGTTAAAATCAGCAAAATCAACAAGAAATCAAAACAATGAGAGGGGGATAATTGGGATGTGACTGGAATATGGGTTAATCTAAGTTATTTGGTACATGCTTTCGATATAAAATTTATAAAATAACAGTGACTAGGCTAAGCTTTATGTGGAAATAAGTTCTCTCTCGAGCAACTTACCTTGTTTCAAATGGGTTCCTCTCGGACACCCACTTACCGCATAAAGGCCAGCCTATGCCTTACCCTACTCACTCTCTCTAGCTGAGTGTTAGGATATGGGACTAGGGCTCACCCTCTCGGGCTGAACCTCATGTCGACCCACTCCTTAGGCCATCAGTCTAGCGGTCTTGGTTTCGCGACCTCTCTCTCGAGCAAGCCGAAAATACATGGGTGGTTTGTATTTGCAACTACAAACCCATTAAATTAAACCATAACCACTAGGTGAAATCACAATTAAGCTACAAATAAACTATCAGCAAGCAAGACCTAACAAATATCTTAACCTATATTCGCTAAATCACACCCCAAGAATTGGGATTTTTAGCCACACATCAAGAGATTGAAATTTATACCTAAATGAGTTTGCATTCAAATGGGTATGAAGATTTAATTCTTGTTACAGGCTAAGAATGAAGAATCCAAGAGGCTCAACTGTAAATCTTGAAGAAGAAAACCCTCTTTCCTCTAAGTCTCCAAAACCCTCTCACTTAGAGCAACTAGTACTTCTCTATATGGAAATTATAATAAATTTTCAACTCTCCTAAAATTAATAAAGAGTTTAGTATTTATAGAGTTCAAAAAATAGTGCTGCCAGATCGCTCAGCGAGGTTAGTCGGAATCGCCGATTAACTCGACGATTCGCCGTTTGGGGTAGTTCATCGCCTTCTTGCACTAGCCTTCAACATCGTCGTGCTCTGTGTCATTGGGCGACATAGTACTGCTTTGCAGAACTATTCGGTGAAATGCCGACTGGTCCTTTTATCTCCTTTTTGATCCTGCTTCTTCAGGGTTTCGCGTACTGGAACAAAGACCGATCGCTTCCCTTCGATGAATCGCCAAGCGTGCTTGGCGATGCTCAAGCTTCAGCTTCTTTGTTCTTTTCAGCCTTTTTGTTCCTTTTTGCGCCTAAGTGTCCATGCCTCTAGTAAAATTTCAAATACCTAAAACTTAAGTGTTTTCATCAGATATTTAGAATAAATAAGCATTTGAGGACACTATTTCTATTAAAATAAAGCCCTAAATGAGTCCAATTTGTGGACTCATCAACACCCCCAACTTAAACTTTTGCTTGTCCTCAAGCAAACTGAAGTTCAGTCGTTCTAAAAAGTGTCTCAAATAATGCTACACAAGACTAAATCATGAACATACACAACAACACTCAAATTACTCATGCAAAGATCAACTGTGTACTCAAAGATTCAAGTTATGACACACCATTACTAAAGATTCTCATGCTCGCATTACTTGCTACTTGTGCAAGTTCAAGCTCAACAAAAAGTATCTAAATGCCCTCATATAAATAATGATTCCTTATTCACACAAAGAGGCTAATCAATTAAATATCAGGAATCAAATGCAACCTCACACTCAAAAAGAGGAACAAAATGCATATTTTCACCCATAGGCTTGCCCTTATTTTCCAATTGATCTTCGGTTCGGCTCACTCAAGATCAAAAAGGTCTTTGTAAGGCTTGTAATGGGGTTGAGTGCAAAGGTATGGTAATTTAGACTTGGTTACTTTTCATCCTCGTGAGATGTGGTGTTCTCAAGGCATTCCCTTTTTTTCTTTATCAATTCTTTTTCTAGTGCTTCTAAGTCATCTTTCTATTCACCTCCATGGATTTCTTGGAAACCCGATTTCTTTTGTACTTTATTCCACATGTTTTTTTAAAATGGTTTCCACTGTTCTGCAACACCATGGGTTAATAGGGACTTTTCTTGCACTTCTTGACTTCTCATTTTCCTTTTCACCACTCCCCCAACTTAGCTAAGTTGGCTATTTGCTAAACCACAAATCAAGAGGATTATAGGTAGTGGGTCAAGTAAGGTCTAGGGTGCATCAAGGTTCTTCCAAAGAAAGGTAAGGCTCGAAGGGTGTTCAAGAGAGTTTCACACGCTCACGGGTAGGCCACAAAAAAGGTATATATCAAATTTGGCTCACACTCTTGAAAAGTTTCCTCAGATCATTTCAAGAGCACACCTTACTAAATCAGACTAACATGGCAAATTCTAGGTTTATTCATGCAAGGTTCAAAGTAAGCTCATCACACAAGGCAACGACACTTGAGTCAAACAAGACCACACACTTTCACTAGTGTGCAACAGTCATGACAAGAGAATCAATTTGATAAATGGCTCATCACAATGAGATGCAAAGAGTTCACATATTGTCTATGCAACTTCATTTGGCCTCATCGTAGCCGTATATTCATGTTCGTTCAATTGTAAGCACTATTTAAGTCATTGGTATTGATTGAAATTGAGACTCAATTTTTGCAAAGGAACAACCACATTCAACACATGAGAGGTGGCAGAAATGTGCGAAAAATTTGAAAGAATTTCGGATGGGTGAAAATAATTTTGTAAGTAAAAATAAGCGGAGCCTCAAGCTCAAACATTCACAGAAAGCAGTATTAACACAATTTAAAAATAGAACAACCCAAATATAATCACAAAATATGAACATCAAATAGCACACGAAAGGTGGGACTCACCCCACCACAAATAAAAGCAATTTGTCCTCAGATCCAAATAAAATTAATCAAGATTTTAAAGATAACGAAGGACAAAGAGGGAGGTAAAGAGGGGATCTTGGCAAATAGGTCGCTTCATCTATTTGGGTATCAATACCCGGAGTGACCACCAGAAGGACCAACTCCACTGGATTCAGCAGCAGGAGACTTTGCTAAACAAGCTTGCACAACAGCATCTATCATGATTTTTTCAGTCTCGGCTATGTCATCTGCTGTAACTTCCTCAAACATCACTTCGTCAGTTTCTGCCTCTGATTCAGGATCGGTTGTATGCTCTATTCCATCTCCATGTCCTGCGGTAGTTTGAGGCATTTCGGGCACATCTGGAATCTCTACTGTTCCAAAAACCATGGACACATCGATGGACTTCATGTTGTCTATATATTTTTGTAGTTCAGTAATGGAAGCTTTTAAAGCCGTCACCTCCTCAATGGACCCTTGGTTGTGCTGACACACCGCTATTTTGGCCTCTAGGGCATCAATGGTAGTGCTCAGAGGTGTCATAGCATCAGTTAAGGAAATCCGTATCATTCCTGGAATAGAGGCCTCTAGGCTAGCAGCTCGACGATCAGCAGAAAGAGCCAGCTGTCCCATCCAAAGTAGGGATGCCCGAGTGAGTGGAAATTGGGAATCAGCAGCAACAATTGTGGGTCTTGGCAATCATGCAGTAGTAGAAGAATCTGGAGAATCAGCGGGAGTAACAGTGGAAATGGATATACATGAAGGCCCAGGGGTCGGAAAAGACAGAGGTGACTCTGCAGGCGATGATTCTGCGTTTACTAACTCAATCGATGCTGCCTTTTTCCTTTCTGCTTGATCCTTAAGATACTCAGCTTCGATCCTCCGGATATCAGTAGAGGCTGTGGGCATCACTTCTACATCCTTCTTGACATCTCGAGGCACCTGGGTACGTTTGCATAATTCTGTGATCAAAACTAGAAATGGAAGTGAGGTTCGGCTCTGTCTTGCACGCATGAGTATTTTTGAAGCAATGATTGTACCCAAGTTTATCTGAGTCTCCTCTATGAAGCAACCCAGGCAAGCTGCCTTGGCAAGGCGAAGGATCGACTCATTTTGGGATGGCATAATTGTGCTGCTGATAAAACCGAACCATAACCTTGCGGCTATGTTTAGTTCTTTCTTTTCAATAGAAACACCTTCCGCCGCCCACTTTGGACTTTCATCTGCATTTAATGGGGCTAATCACTCTTTCATCTCATCCATCTTCTTTGTTATGCCCAAGTACTGGTAGTGATCCCCAGTATTTGTGGGCATTCCCAAGACTGCATTGATTTCCTCATTATCACACTTCACCCTCCTGCCTATAACAACCACATAGCTAACTTCTTTGAAGGCTGCTGCTAGTTGCTTTTTCTAGGGTATTAGTGCACTATAGGCACTGTAGAACTCTCTTACCCAGTTTGGAATATAAGTGCCATGGGGTTTGGTGAAGATTTGGAACTTGTGGTATCTTAGACACTCCATTATCTTTGGGTATCTATCTATAACCCCGTCTATGGACAGACGCTTTTCTTCCAGAATTTTCCTTAGCCCCTCAGCCTTTACTCGATTCATTGATTTAGGCTGAGGACCTAGTACTATAGGTGCTAATACCATTGTCTGCGCTGGAACTGGAGCTGTAGTAATTGTAGGCTGGGGAGTCCTGGTCCTGGATGAATCATTCAGCTTCTTAATTCGCCACTCAGCCCTCTGTGCTATAAACATATCATTCTCATCAGAACCCACACCTTCGCTTTTAGATTGGTTGGGGTCATTTCTAGAAAAGCCATTATGTTCAGTACTTGCATCTGATAATTCAAGGGCCTTGTGTTTGCCCTTCCCTTTTTCGCTAGTTGTGGAGAGTTTAGCAACTTTGCTTTTGAATGTATCTGTGTCCTCGTTAATTGTAATCCTTTTGTTCTACTTTGAGGTGGCTTGCTTCTTCCTGCAACTTTAGATCAAGCCATTTCTGCAAAAAAATCGGAAGAAGTTAAAACAACTAAATCGAGTTTAGAGAAACACAATTTACAGAAGGACTCGCCGTCTGATTTTGGCGATCAATATTTCTGACCGAAAATTACAAAACACTGATTACAAGCAACATAAAGTTAAAGGAAAGATGGGATAATTTGGCGAATCGCCATGTGATTCAGCGAGCTCGCCTTAGCATGCTGAATAGTCTAAATTCATCTGAAAGGCACATCACACGACATAAAATAAAATTACTTGCAATAGGAGCATACATATCACAATTAAATGCATGTTTTGGATATACAAACTTTTAGGAAGATTAGATCAAGGCTGTGATGCTGAGCAGCAGGTTATCACAGATCGAAGCACTACTCAAGCAGGTAAAATACGAGTTGCAAAAATTCTGAAAATACTAAGTTGGTGCGATTTTGCGAGAATCGAGAGTGAGGGGGTATGCAAAAAGGTTGAAAGTTAAAGCCCGTGGTTTTATAAAACCCATCCAGATCTCACCCATTCGGTGCATTAGTTGGATTTGCTTCGCTACTCAGTGATCCGCCGAGTGTTCGTCTTTCTCACCGAGTTTTATAGAACCCTTAGTCAAAGTGAGGATCCAAACGGCGGTCTTTGTAGTGGTCACCGATCTAGTCGGCGTTTCGCCAATTAGCCTTGAGTAATTCATCCTGTACTTTTCACAAACTTTTCATGCCCCAATCCTATAAAATCAAAACACCTTCATTTCAAAAATAACAAAATTAAAGTAGTTAAGGGTTTTGGGCTGCCTCCCAAATAGTGCCTTAGTTAACGTCGTGGCACTACGCGAGTTAGCACCTAAATTTCACTTTTGGGGTAAGCCACAACTTCATTTGGCAACCCCTTGTCTTGTGAATGATGGAGATTAGGCATTATATGACCCAAAATAGTTTCAATTAGTTGGATAGATCTAGAGTGAGAACTACTCATCTGATTTAGCACTTCTACATTTTCTCTAATCTTCTCTAGCACTCTATCTTGCTCATTTAGCTTTTGACGAATGGTTAATAACATATCTTGGATACGTTTATTTTCAATGTCCATGGATCTTCCCTGCTCAATAGGTGGTCTGCGTTTGCTCTTCTTTTTGGACATCACCTCTAGCTCTTCGACCTTTTGGGTTAAGTTATCCATCTGACCCAGCAAAATGATCAATTCCCGGTCCTTCTCAGTATCCTTGTTGGTTTTAGCCCTCAGGTCAAGGAATTTGGCTACGGTCTCATAAGAATATTTCTCACGACCACCTGACATAAGTTGGTCGATTAACCCTCAGTTTTTGAGATTTAGACTGCTATAGAAGCATTCAGTAGAATTAAATTGGGGATTTCATGAGTTGGGCATTGTATCAATAGTATTTTAAACCTCAGCCACGACTCATGAAAAGGTTCTCCTTATAGATTCTTGAAGTTCAAGATGTGATCCCTAAATCTCATCACTTCTGCTGGGTGGTGCTCCATTGGTCAACCATCCCCATCATGTATACTCATTATCCTGTCGCAACCCCCAAACAAGCTAGACAAAACTAAGAATTAGGTAAGTAGACTACAACTAAGAAGAACAAAAATTCTACTAATCTAAAAATTCTCAAATAACACCACTCCCCGGCAGCGACACCATTTTGATGCTTATCGTGACCAACGACACTAACCAACAGTACGAGTGTCTACGATCGTCGATAATATAGTAACCCAACCAAGGTTTGGGGTCGTGTCCCAAGGGAGTGG
This sequence comes from Solanum lignicaule, assembly GCA_029582545.1. Lineage (NCBI taxonomy): Eukaryota > Viridiplantae > Streptophyta > Magnoliopsida > Solanales > Solanaceae > Solanum > Solanum lignicaule. The sequence continues at coordinate 11,225 of JAJOOF010016305.1, forward strand.
TTTTGAGAATTTATAGAAAAATAAAATTAATCTCTAACTAGTCGTAGCTAAAGACATTAACGAGTAAAAACATAGTAAACAAAAGGGGGTGACACAAAGTGTCAAATATCAAATGGGGGTTTCCTCACAAGTAAGCTAAAATCATCTAAATCAACAAGAAATCTAAAAAATGAGAGGGGGATTTTTGTGATGTGACTGGAATACGGGTTAATCTAAGTTATTGGGTACATGCTTTCGATAGAAAATGTATAGAATAATAGTGACTAGGCTAAGCTTTATGTGGAAATAAGTTCTCTCTCGAACAACTTACCCCATTGCAAATGGGTTCCACAGGGACACCTACTTGCCGCATGAAGGCCAGCCTACACCTTACCCCACTCACTCTCTCGAGGTGAGTGTTAGGATATGGGAGTAGGGCTCACCCTCTCGGGTTGAGCCTCATGTCGACCCACTCCTTACACCATCAGTCTAGCGGTGTTGGTTTCGGGACCTGCCTCTCGAGCAAGCCAAAAACACATGGGTGGTTTTGTATTTGCAACTACAAACCCATTGAATTAAACCACAACCACTAGGTGAAATCACAATTAAACTACAAATAAACTATCAGCAAGCAACACCCAACAAATATCTTAACCCATATTTGCTAAATCACACCTCAAGAATTGGGCATTTTAGCCACACATCAAAAGATAGAAATTTATACATAAATGAGTTTGCATCCAAATGGGTATGAAGATTTAAGTCTTGTTACAGGCCAAGAATGAAGAATCTGAGAGACCCAACTCCAAATCTTGAAGATGAAAACCCTCTTCTCCTCCAAGTCTCCAAATCCCTCTCACTTAGACCAAAAAGTACTATTTTATATGGAAATTATAATAATTGTTCAACTCTCCTAAAATTAATAAATAGTTTAGTATTTATAGACTATATAAAATAGTGCTGGCGGATCGCTCGGCGAGGTTAGTCGAAATCGCCGATTAGCTCGGCGATTTGCCATTTGGTGTAGTTCATCGCCTTCCTGCACTATCCTTCAGCATCATCGTGCTCTGTGTCATTGGGTGAAATAGTAGTTCTTCACGAAACTATTTGGCAAAATGTCGACTGCTCCTTTTATCGCCTTTTTTATCCTGCTCCTTCAGGGATTCGTGTACTAGAACAAAGGGCGGAGTGCATCCCTTCGCCGAGTCGCCAAGCGTGCTTGCCGATACTCAGGCTTCAGCTTCTTTGTTCTTTTCAACCTTTTTGTTCTCTTTTGCGCCTAAGTGTCCATGTTCCCTGGTAGCGGCGCCATTTTAATGCTTATCGTGACCAACGACACTAACCTACGGTACGAGTGTCTAGGATCGTCGATAATATAGTAACCCAACCAAAGGTTGGGGTCTTGTCCCAAGGGAGTGGTTTTGAGAATTTATAGAAAAATAAAATTTAGTTCTAACTAGTCGTAGCTAAAGACATTAACGAGTAAAACCCTAGTAAACAGAAGGGGGTGATAGAAAGTGCCAAATATCAAATAGGGGTTTCGTCACAGGTAACCTAAAATCAGCAAAATCAACAAGAAATCAAAACAATGAGAGGGGGATTCTTGGGATGTGACCAGAATACGGGTAAATCTAAGTTATTGAGTACATTCTTTCGATAGAAAATTTATAGAATAATAGTGACTAGGGTAAGCTTTATGTGGAAATAAGTTATCTCCCGAGGAACTTACCTCGTTTCAAATGGGTTACACTCGGACACCCACTTGCCGGATGAAGGCCAACCTACGCCTTACCCTACTCACTCTCTCGAGCTGAGTGTTAGGATTTGGGACTAGGGCTTACCCTCTCGGGCTGAACCTCATGTCGACCCACTCCTTAAGCCATCAGTCTAGCGTTCTTGTTTTTGGGACTTCTCTTTCGACCAAGCCAAAAAAACATGGGTTGTTTTGTATTTGCAACTGCAAGCCCATTAAATTAAACCACAACCACTAGGTGAAATCACAATTAAACTACAAATAAACTATCAGTAAGCAAGACCCAACAAATATCTTAACCCATATTTGTTAAATCACACAACAGGAATTAGGGTTTTTAGCCACACATCCAGAGATAGAAATTTATACCTAAATGAGTTTGCATACAAATGGGTATGAAGATTGGAGTCTTGTTATAGGCCAAGAATGAAGAATCGAAGAGACCCAACTCCAAATCTTGAAGATGAAAACCCTCTTCTCCTCCAAGTCTCCAAAACCCTCTCACTTAGAGCAAACAATACTATTCTATATGGAAATTATAATAATTGTTCAACTCTTCTAAAATTAATAAAGAGTTTAGTATTTATAGACTTCAGAAAATAGTGCTGGCGGATCGCTCGGCGAGGTTAGTCGAAATCGCCGATTAGTTCAACGATTCGCCAGTTTGTGTAGTTCATCGCCTTCTTGCACTAGCCTTCAGCATCATCGTGCTCTGTGTCATTGGGCGAAATAGTACTGCTTCGTGAAACTATTCAGCAAAACGCCGACTACTCCTTTCATCGCATTTTTGATCCTGCTCCTTCAGAGCTTCGCGTACTGGAACAAAGGGCGAAGTGCGTCCCTTCAGCGAATTTCCAAGCGTGCTTGGCGATGCTCAGGCTTCAACTTCTTCATTCTTTTTAGCCTCTTTGTTCCTTTTTGCATCTAAGTGTCTATGCTCCCCGGTAGCAGCGCCATTTTGATGCTTATCGTGACCAACGACACTAACCTATGGTAAGATTTTCATCAGATATTTAGAATAAATAAGTATTTGAGGACGCTATTTCTTTTAAAATAAAGCCCTAAATGAGTCCAATTTGTGGACTCATCAACGAGTCACTAAAAGAGTATTTATACTGAGGTCAAGAAGACAATGGAAAGGTTGTGTTGGATGCTATTGCTAGAAGATCATATTGTGAGTATGCTTTTGAGGAGATCGCTAAGAAACTAGAGAGGATTTCCTAGAATAATAAAGCATGGAACACTAGTCATGAGTCTGATATTTGGACTAATTTAGGGTTTTGTTTTGATATATTTAGTGTCATTATATGCCTAATTCATGCTATAAACTTATGTTAATGCCTTGATTTTTAGGTATATGCATTAAGGAACAAAGCAAGGATACTACTAGGCAATAAAGGAACAAAACAAGCTGAAGAAATAAAGAAGGGCAGCCTAATAATCACAAAGAGAACTTTGCAAATTGCCGAGTTGCCCCTAGCCAGCCTTATTTTACAGTGCACTGTGCCTAAAATAAGAGAAATTTGGGCGAGCTGCACTCCATATCGGTTGATAGCCAAACCCATCGGTGAGGCAAGAGGGTACCGCTGAGTGCACTGAATCGGAAGAAGATGAAAATAAACTAGCGATCAAAAGGACCAAAAGGCGAGTCACGGAGATGATCGGCGATATCGATGCAGACCGCGTAAAGTTACAGTGATTGGTGAATGAAAAATGTGAAGAAAGAAGGTGGTAGATAAGGATGATCGGGGAGTCGCCGATCGGTTGGTGAAGCCCAACTTTCCTCGCCGATAAACCCCAAAAAGCCACATCCCAGATCAGTATAAAGTGACTTTTGGAAGAGAGAGAGTATTTAGTTATTGTCGAATGAAATAGAGAGAACTAAAACACTATTTTCATTGATTTCTAGAAAATTTTACGAAGATATTTAAGCTGGGGATTGTAATAGATAAGATAATATTCATCTTAGAACTTTGATTTTCAATACCCAGCTATGGAGCATGTATTAGGTACTGAATTTCTTTCTTTTATGATGATTAGCTAAAACCCCAATCTTGGGGGTTTGACAATGTGATCAATTGTTGAATCTGGCTTGATGGGTGTTCATTGTTATCAATTTTAGTACTAATTTGAAGTGGGTCTGACTTATTGTTGTGGTTTAATTGCTTCATTATGTGTTTAGTTCAAATTGATTTAGTGTTTTATGCTTGCTTGAAAGAGAAGCATGACACTAAAGTGATAAGTTAGCACTCGTAGTTGTTAGATCATGGTGGGTTCAACTCGGGAGAGTGAACCCTATGATGCATTCTATGTATTCAGCACAAGAGAGTAAATGTAGTGAGCTTGTGGGCTGGTTTCCATGTTTAGCATGTTGAGGTTCGAGAGAACTCAGCTGGAGCGAGGTAGTTGTTTGAGAGAAAAGTACCTCATTTAAAGTTCATCTTAATTACAAAGAGTCAGCACTGTTGATTATTGTGTAACACACATTGAGTTAAATTTTAGCAATTGATTGGTCAACCCTCCCCCCCCCACAAGTATCTTTCCCATATTTGATCTCTCTTAATTAATTGTTGAGTTAGCTTCCTCATCTAAATCTTCATCTTGACATAGATTTCCACTATTCTAATTCTATGAATATATTCTGATAATGTCTATTCCTTAAGCTATGAAAATTACGATTCTAACTTCGTATTTGAATTCAAAATAAGTCTACTCTCTATGGGATCGATTCCAACTCCTTTGCTAGATTTATACTGCTTAGCGACAGCCTACACCTAGTATCGAATGAGGTGTTGTTGATATGTTAATCAAAATGGAGCCAGTGACGGTGAGTGGTGTTGTTTAGAATTCTCTTATTGAAGTTAATTTGTGAATTTGTTGGAAGAAGTTGAATCAATTTAATTTGTTTTGTGTTTGCCTTGGTTGTGCTGAACAGAAGACGATATGAGTGAAGCATGGATAAATAGTAGTCAAGTGGGACACCAAGGAGATATTGACGATCTTAATAGTGTACATAACCCAATTCAAGTGGGTGAATTGGTGCAATCTACTTTCTAGCAACCGAAGGAAATGTTGTCTTCTATGTCACTAACGCAATACTCCATCTCCTCCAAATGAAAGGACTTTATGGAGGCTTGGATCATGAGGAACCACATGAGCATTTGCGTAACTTCACGAACGTTTGGAATCCGTTCTAATTCGAGAACGTGTCACAAGAATCAGTCTACCTCAGGTTGTTCCCATTATCTTTAACGGGTGAAGCTTGCAAGTGGTTGGCTGAATTGCCAAAGAATTCCATCACCTCTTGGGAGGAGCTAACTATGGCATTCAATATGAGATTCTTTCCCCTGTCAAGGATGATGGTACTCAAAGGTAACATTCAAGGTTTCAAGCGATTGGAAGGTGAACCAATCCACGAAATGTGGCTGAGGCTTAAGAAGTTATTACTTAAATGCCCAACGCACGAACTTTCAAACAATGTGCTACTCCAATACTCCTATAAAATCCTTGACTCAATCAATAAAGGGTTCGCTGATCAATTGGTTCGCGGAGGGATAGTGTTGCAATCGTTTGAGGTATCTTCATCCCTTCTTGATGACATGATAAAAATAAATCAAGCATGGTACACTAAAGAAGACCAAGTCTCACCCTTTTGTTTTAGGATGACACGGGAATAACTTGATAAAGAAAAAGAAAGGGATGAAAGAATTAGTAAAATGTTATCCCAAATGGAGCTACTACAAAAATATGTGCCCGAAAATGTGAGAAAACCAAAAGAAGAAATGGGAGTGTTTAGAGCTGAGGTTGGTTCTCACTCATGCTATTCAAAGACGAGGGAGAATCAAGGTTGGTACTATCAAAATGTTGAGGAGTGTTTCCACCCTAGCTATTTAAATCATGGTGGGAATAAAGGTTGGAACTACCACAAGGAAGAAGAGTGGAGGCGATACTATCAAGAATGGGACGAACAAAGTGATCAATGAGAAGGGAAGATGAACATGAAGAAGATCATACACAATCGAGTGATAGCCTAAAATCAAACCCTAGTGCAAGTAGTCTACGAGTAGATGATTTGTTGTCTCACATCCTTGATAAGGTTGAGGGCTCAGATGACACGCTAAAAGGGATGAAACTTTATTTCTCATCATTGAATAATAGAGTGAACTCTCACGCTGACACAATCAAGAAACTTGAAGATCAGTTAGGCCAACTTTAAATACAATTGCAACCCAAGGTGATTGAAAGAGAGGGAGTTGCGTACACCACAACTTTGAGGGAGGATGGTGAAAAAAGTGTGGTTGTGGTTACTCAAAGTGCAAAGGTAGTGAGTGGTGATATGAAGGGGAATGATGAAGCTCAAGCTCTTGAAGAAGAAAAAGACATTGAGGAGGAAAAGGTTCCCATCTCGCAAAGTCTTACCAAGGAGTTACAAGAGGATAAAGGAAAGAGTACCTCAATCCTAAAAGTGGTGCAATATCTTCCAAAGGTTATCCCTCCTTTTTTTTGAACTCTGCAAAAAGAATAGTGAGGATGAGAAGTTTAAGAAGTTCTTATCGGTGTTCAAGACACTCTCCATAAACCTACCATAAGTAGAGGCATTATTGGAGATGTCGAGTTATGCCAAATTCATGAAGGAGTTAGTTACTAGAAAAATGAGCCTGGATTTTTAGACAATTGAAGTTTCTCATAGTTGTAGTTCAATTATGACTAGTGAGATGATTAAAAATAAAGAATATCCATGAGCATTTACCATCCCATGCACTATTGGCATGATCCAATTTGCCAAAGCCTTATGTGATTTGGGGGCAAGTATTAATCTATTGACATACACAATCTATAAACAAGTTGGGTTGGGTGAAGCGAAATCCATAGCAATGAGGCTCTTAATGACGAACCGGTCGATTAAGCATCATGTGGGGAATACTCTATGATATTTTGGTAAAAGTCGATCGATTCATCTTTCCAGCGGACTTTGT
>JAJOOF010016307.1:0-13435 GCA_029582545.1 Solanum lignicaule
GACTCAGAGACCTTTAATTGGATAGGTAATGGCCCACCTAATTCGTTTTGAGCTAAAAGATATGACCATTTAAAACTCACCAGTACAAATCACTAGTTTCCGGACGTCACGGTCATTTCTCATCATTTCATCAAGTTCTCAACTCCAAACTCACATGTGAGGCTCTAGTTTCACTAGTTCATTTTTAGGGTCGTTACAACCTGAACCTACATCATGTAAAGATATAGCGCAGAATATACATTAGTACTTGGAATGTATTAAACAATAGCTGAATAGTGTATAAAAGCTTAACAAACATAACTAAGCAATGACATAATTTGAACCGAAACATAAATACTGAAATATAACTAAAAACTGAACTAAATGCAATGACCAAGTACTAATCATGAATTTAACATGTTGAGACTGAATACTGAAGTATAACTGAAAACCTGGTCAAATACACTAGAGTATGATTGTGGGAGCTACTATTAACCGACATAAAACCACGTGAGCTAAACATAGAGCCTGATGTATACGCCCCATCGAGAGGACCCATTATATATTTCCAGGGGTATAAAGGCATGAATGACGTGATCACTAAATTTGATGCCCAACAAAAGGGACTTATAAACCTATGGGGGTACATAGTTCTGGTACTATGAGGGTATGTTGTACCCTAGTCCAACTCGGTGCTAAGTCTACTCCCTACTGGAAATATGTACGACATAACATAACTGAAATACTGGATAGCTCAATATTTTGACATGCAAATCTAAGAATGCAACATTTAGGTACAGACAATGAAACATTCGAAATTGGAGAATGTATATATTTTTTACTGACCTATAAAGTGTAATTCATGACCTAAGAGAATCTACACAACTAGGGTTTTGAGTTTCATGTAAGGAACTAAGCAATGATTTCACGAAAACATGGTAATCTGATTAAAAATACTATAACAGCTAAATCAAAACCAATAGCTAAGGTTTTAGAAACTCTAGGTCTAAGCAAGATACAGCGAATCAAGAATCTGATTGAATTCTAGAGACCTAGTGGATGAAAGGAATCCACTAGTGAAATACCACATACCTGGTGATGAAATTAATGGAGAAATACTTCGATTTCGGGGCTGGAACTGAAGAAAACCTGTTGTGTATTCTTGAGGGGTTGGTCGACTATTTCTCCTCTTTTTCGCACTAAGTTCTTGTGAATTTTGGTGATTGAATTTTTTGATATATTCAGACAAAATCCTTCAGCTTAAACTGAGTAAAGCAACGTAGTTTAGGTGTTAAAAAATGTAGTTAAAATGTCCAACACATAGGGAAAAGACCAAAATGACCCTAACTTAAAATCTGACTAGGCCATCGATGACCACTTAACGACGGACCGTGGACTGGCCGATGGTTCTTCCTGGTAAGGCATCATTCGGCGTCTGAGGCTGGGTGCTAAGGTTCACCATCAACGGACCTGGACCACGAACTGTAGTCTCACCTACATCTATGGCCCACATCATGGGCCGTGGTTTGGCATCCGTCGGTGGCACGTGCAAGTCCTAAAAATCTGCATTTTGGACCTGCTGGAATCCTGGGTGTTACAGAAAAAAAAGGAAATATAACAAGGCTAAGCTGCGTTGGTTTATAGAATAATGACTGCAATATGAATACATAGATTCATGACTTAAAAAGCTAAATAAAAGGAGTAAAATAAGTTAACCTTATATCATATAACTAAAGCCTAAAATATAGAAACTGACTAATCAGATTCTACCCAACACTACATCCTTATTTATCTGAACTTAATCCCATTTTAAAGTTGTATGCTGATAAAAAATAAGGTCGAACTAATCTCTAGCATTTAAGGCACCACATACAACACTCCTCCTTGACTCAAGAGCATCAACATCTAGTCTTCTTCTATGAAACTCAACTGATCTAAAGCTTATCAGCTTTATGAGCTAGATCCCAACCTGACTTTGTTATTCATTCCTTCTTCCATATTGGTAGGTTAATAAGATTTAGTCCACCTGTAGACTTTGGAAGGCCATCTTGTCCCATGCTATTATGGCCCTTTTTGTAATTGTCACTCCCCGAGAGCACCTCCTAGACGTGACCGGTGTACTTGACCCCGAAGGAGTCTCATACAAGCCTCATAGCATTCACAACATTCGATATAAGGAAAAATAGAGCTAAATTAAAACTTTTCTTTTACTATCGAAGACATCTTTCATTAAAAATCAAGCGAAAGATTTTCTAGACTTTATATACTATGTCTCAAACCATTTAATACTTTGAATACAACATTGGGGATTAGCCCATACAAAAGCTTAACAAAAACTAAAAAGACATAAAGGAACACAATGGGTTTTGTCCTCGAAACTATGAGGACTCAACAAGTCTTCATCCTCAAGCAGCTTAGCAACCTATCCTACAGGCATAGAACACCAATAACTTTAAACCCTACACTTTGGTAATAAGGGAGAAGAAATATGGGTTAGCACATTAGATGTACCAAGTATGGAAGCCATGCAAAAACATGCTTCAAACAGACATTTATTTGGAAGTCATGCTTTTATTCCATTTTGGTAAAACTTGATGAACATTGATAAAAGAGGCATAATATTCAACCACAACCAACATACAAGTCATTTAAATCACATTAGAACATACTCACACATAAACCTTTACCTTCACATTAAGCCTTCACCTCAAGTAACCCTCAAGCTATACTTTGTGAAATGTATAGATAGCGTCCCATACCACCATCCACACCAAAGTACCACCTTAAGGTCACCAAAAGTGAACTTACCATTCATCCTTTCCACCTTTACACAATAAAGCATTTAGGAGACATAAACATTACATGAATCACATCATCACATTAAGACCAACATCTAAGACAACTCTAAGTCATACTTGTGCAATGTGCAAGTAGCAGCCCATACTAGTACTCACACTAAGTACTCCTTAAAGATACCATAGACAAGGCACATTCATATTCATTAAGTCATGACAAGGAAGTAACTCATAATACAATCCAAGTATAGCATGCATCTTTACATTAAACATATAACCATTTAAGTCACCCATTCTTCATTAGCTTCATTAAGAATACCTTCATTCATTAGACATTAAGCCCACACTCTTATTAACATCATCATAAAGCTCATTCATTTCATTTAACATTATAAAGGAGCACACCATGACCCCTCTCAAAGTCTACTTGTGTAATGCATAGATGGCGTCCCATATCACCACCCACACTAAGTAGTGCATCCTTGAGAAGCCATAGTTCATTAACATTCGTGTGGGGGTAAGCCTTAATCGACATAGACCATGTGAGCAATTCATGGAATCCCGGTGTCACCCTCACCGGATAAGGAATTCCTACTTGCCTAAGGTAGGACCATTGTTTTTAGCTTAAGTGGATCCACTAGCTAGACCTATGTGGGCACATAGTTATGGGATAGGGAGATTGCTACTAGATACCCCGCCTCAACTCACGGGTGAGCATACATCTCAAGAGGTTGCTACTAGATACCCCACATCAACTCACGGATGAGCATCCACCCCATTTCATATCCACTCGATGCTTAGCATTATTCCCCATGGAGTAATTAACATTTATTACATTAGTTCATTATGGAATAAGAGATTGTTACTAGATACTCCGCCTCAACTCATAGATGAGTATCTATCTCAAACCCAACATTCACTAAAATGGGATATAGGGATTGTTACTACACACTCCGCCTCAACTCCCGGATGAGCATCCATCCCAACCCAAGATTCATTCATATGAAAGCTCATAGATTCAGATATGAGAATAGTGTCACCTAAGAATACCCTTATTGTGAGAAAGTCCTTTCACAACAAGTCATTATCATTCATTATAGTACAATTGAGAATTGCCTTTCAATAGACTCATCATTATTAACATTATCATAGAACTTCATTCATTATTCATTCATGAGTGTGTGTGAACATGTGAGAATAGCCTTCCACATATATCATCATCATTCATAAGATCAACTGAGAATATACTTTCAATCACCACATACTACATTCTAAACATGATTATCATAAATTCATTGAAATCACACACACATACTTCACTTCACAACCATACATAGTAATTAAACTCCTCCACCTTTCGAGTGGATAAACATCTCTAGCACAATTCTACTTCAACGTGAAATTAGGTCATAACTTGCCCTTTCAAGGCCATGATCAAAAAGCACCAACACACCAACAATTTACTACAATTAAGGAATGTATAATGATACAATTAACAATCTAAATCAATCTAGGCATAATCCATCAACATTCATTCATGATCAACAAATCCACTTCACAAGGCACATTTTAGGAATTGAGAGAATTCATGGATTCATAAAGTGTTTTCATCATAAATCATCAACTAAACACCAATACAATAATAATTTGTCATTAGAAACTATTTGAAAACGTTTGATGAAAGAACCCATGAGATTGAGTAAAACCCTAGATATACTTTGAAATCACCTTTGATTTGGCTCCTTGAATGAAAAGTTAGACAAGGATAAAGACTACCATACCTTGCTATTGATTCCCCACGAAAATCTACTCAATTAACCTTCCTCTTCAAGCCCTAAGTCTTCTTATTCTCTAGGTCTTCAATGGAGTTCTAAAGAGAAGATATTTGGAGAGGGAGGGGTTTTGATTTGGAGAAATTGAATAATAAAATCTAAAATAGGGTTTTAAATGTTTTAATACTCTTAAAATACCTTAATAAACATAAAATAACTGTCCAAATACTTATTAGGACTTGGGGTGAATTTACCAATCCACCCCTAGATGGGCCGCACCTTGACACCAAACACAGACCAAACTCACGCCCTAGAGTCACAGACTGTGAGTCCATTCACGGACAGTACTGTTGGTCCGTGGTCTGGGGCTGCAACTTGGCTTGATGGGTCTTTACCTACAGAGGCCGTCATACAATTCATTTAAACCACATTCGAGCATACTCACATATAAACCTTTACCTTCACATTAAGCCTTCACCTCAAGTAACTCTCAAGCTATACTTTTTGCAATGTATGGATAGCGTCCCATACCACCATCAACACCAAAGTACCACCTTAAGGTCACCAAAAGTGAACTTACCATTCATCCTTTCCACCTTTACACAATAAAGCATTTAGGAGACATAAACATTACATGAATCACATCATCACATTAAGACCAACATCTAAGACCACTCTAAGTCATACTTGTGCAATGTGCAAGTAGCATCCCATACTACTACTCACAGTAAGTACTCTTTAAAGCCACCATAGACAAGGCACATTCATATTCAATAAGTCATGACAAGGAAGTAACTCATAATACAATCCAAGTATAGCATGCATCTTTACATTAAACATATAACCATTTAAGTCACCCATTCTTCATTAGCTTCATTAAGAATACCTTCATTCATTAGACACTAAGCCCACATTCTTATTAACATCATCATAAGAGCTCATTCATTTCATTTAACATTATAAATGAGCACACCATGACCCCTCTCAAAGTCTACTTGTGAAATGCATAGATGGCGTCCCATACCACCACCCACACTAAGTAGTGAGTCCTTGAGAAACCATAGTTCATTAACATTCTTGTGGGGGTAAGCCTTAACTGACATAGAATATGAGAGCAATTCATGGAATCCCGGTGTCACCCTCACCGGATAAGGGATTCCTACTTGCCTATGGGTGGACCATTGTTTTTAGCTTAAGTGGATCCACTAGCTAGACCTATATGGGCACATAGTTATGGGATAGGGAGATTGTTACTAGATACCCCGCCTCAACTCACAGATGAGCATCCACCCCACAGAGTACTTAACATTCATTACATTAGTTCATTATGGAATAAGAGATTGTTACTAGATACTCCGCCTCAACTTATGGATGAGTATCCATCTCAAACCTAACATTCACTAAAATGGGATATAGGGATTATTACTAGACACTCCGCCTCAACTCCCGGATGAGCATCCATCTCAACCCAACATTCATTCATTGGAAAGCTCATAGATTCAAAGATGAGAATAGCCTTTCACCTAAGAATCCTCTTATTGTGAGAAATTCCTTTCACAACAAGTCATTATCATTCATTAGATACAATTGAGAATAGCCGTTCAATAGACTCATCATCATTAACATTATCACAGAACGTTATTCATTATTCATTCATGAGTGTGTGTGAACATGTGAGAATAGCCTTTCACATATATCATCATCATTCATAAGGTCAATTGAGAATATACTTTCAATTACCAAATACTACATTCTAAACATGATCATCATACATTCATTGAAATCACACACACATACTTCACTTCATAAGCATACATAGTAATTAAACACCTCCACCTTTCATGTGGATCAACATCTCTAGCACAATTCTACTTTAACATGAAATTAGGTCATAACTTGCCCTGTCAAGGCCATGATCAAAAGTAACCAATACATCAACAATTTTCTACAATTAAGTCATGTATAATGATACAATTAATAATCTAAATCAATCTAGGCATAATCCATCAAAATTCATTCATGATCAATAAACCCACTTCATAAGGCACAATTAAGGAATTGAGAGAATTCATGGGTTCATTGAGTATTTTCATCACAAATCATCAACTAAACACCAATAAAATCATAATTTGTCATTAGAAACCATTTGAAAATGTTTGATGAAAGAACCCATGAGATTGAGTAAAACCCAAAAAATTTCATACTTTGAAATCACCTTTGATTTGGCTCCTTGAATGAAAAGTTAGAAAAGAATCAAGACTACCATACCTTGCTATTGATTCCCCACTAAAATCTACTCAATTAACCTTCCTCTTTAAGCTCTAAGTCTTCTTCTTCTCTTGGTCTTCAATGAAGTTCTAGAGAGAAGATATTTGGAGAGGGAGGAGTTTTGATTTGGAGAAATTGAATAATGAAATCTAAAATAGGGTTTTAATGTTTTAATACTCTTAAAATACCTTAATAAAAATAAAATAACCGTCCAAATACTTATTAGGACTTGGGGTGAATTTACCAATCCACCCCTAGCTAGGCCGCACCTTGACAACAAACACAGAACCAACTCACGCCCTAGACTCATGGACCGTGAGTCCATTCACGGACAATACTGTTGGTCCAGGGTCTGGGGCTGTAGCTTGGCTTGGTGAGTCTTGACCTACGGAGGCCATCCACGGGGCGTGGATGGACATACGGGGCGTGGACCCATTCCGTAGGTAACCAAGTCTTTGGCAACATTCTTCATTTGGGGCAGCCTTGGCGTTTAAGCTTAGGGTCCTCCTCAAGGACCCCTAAGGGGGTCCATGGGGAGTCGTACCTTGACGTTTAACCCCTAAACCCCTTAAACCTCACACCAAACTCAAACACACACACGTTAGGCTCTAGTTTCACCTATTCACTTTATGGGTCGTTATAGTAATAGTGTTGATTCTTGACCAAATGTAACTTTTACAGTAGGCCTCAAATAGCGTTCTAATCTTAGAGGGAATCACAAAAAATTAAGCCAAACTAGTTATGTATCTGTAGAAGAAAGTTTTTTGTTAGTTCAAGAAGAGATTCTTGCTACAATTCTATCAATAAGAGGATCCCATTTGCCGACAGACATCTTGTTGGTGGATAGATGTATACCTGGATATTTGAATGGTAATTCCCCAAGGGTAAAATCAAACTGCAGTAATAAGCTCTCTTGTATTTGCTCATTGATGCCATTAAAGTAGAAAGAGCTCTTACCAATGTTTGCTTGGTATAAGGTAGCAATAGAAGGCTGATCACCTCTTGCAAACAATAGAAGATCATTTGCAAAACATAGGTGAGTAATACAAAGTTTGGAGCTCTTGAGATGATACTTGTACTGTCTATTTTCTTTGAAATTACCTAGACATCTAGTCAAATACTCCATAGGTGAGTAAGGTTTACTTATCCAACTCCCTTAGCACCATAATAAGGTTCAGTAGGCTCACCATTTACTATGATTGAATAGTGAACAGTTTGCACACACTCTAAAATACACTGAATGAATCTAGTAGGAAAGCAAAGTCTTTCCAACATCTGTTCCACATATCTCCACTCTACAAAATATTATGTTTTATGTAGATCAATTTTGATTATGCACCTGGGTGAGATATGCTTTCTAGCATAGGTTCTCACTAGTTCATTGTCCATAATTATGTTGTCAACTATTTTCCTACCAGGATCAAATCCAGATTGTGCTTCACATAATATGGTAAGCATAACTTGCTCAAACCTTGTAGCAATAATCTTGGCAATTATTTTGTAAAGGGTAGAGCAGCAGGCAGTTGGCCGATAATCTCTGATGTTATTTTTGTGCAGCAATCTTGGGAATCAGGCTTATCATAATGCAATAAATAGGTCTGTATTTTTTCCCTGATTGAAAAAAATTCATTACTGCATCACAAATATCCTCTTGAATTGTTCTCCATGATTTTTAAAAGAAATATGCATTGTATCAATCTACTCAAGGAGGTTTATCATCTCATATTGCTTTCAGTTCTTCATATACTTCTTTTTAAGTGACATTTTTTCATAACTCCACTCTTTGAGCATGAGAAACAGTGGGACCCTTCTGCATTGCATGTATGTTGACACCAGGAAGAATTGTTTTGGTTGTTCCCATAAGTCTTTTATAAAAGTCCATAACCTACTTTTTAATGCTGTCCGGATCAGTCAGTTTAATCATTGTGATAGATTTAAGCTCATGTATTTGTTTCCTAGTATTCCTCTACTTCATCACTTCATAAAAGTATTTATTGTCGACATTTCATAGCTTTATCCAGTGGGATCTTTATTTCTGTCTTAGAGAGCTTTCTTCAATATTACTCCATCTTTCAATGTCCTGCAAATATTATTTTTCTTTATGTAGTAGATCATCTGAGCATTGTGAAACTATCTGACTTTGGACCAGGGCAATACATATTCTGGCTTTGGACCTGGTCAATATCCATTCTGGCTTTGGTGATCTATTCTGTAATATTCAAGAGTTCTTCTTTATTCAGTCTCTTAAGCACATGCTTTAGAGTTTTGAGTTTTTCCCACACTTTTGCCATCTTCCTTTTTGGACTTTGTTTATTCTAGACTGATGGTACAATATTATCAAATGTTTAATGATCACCCCAACTATTAAAGAATATAAAGGAAGTTTGGCCCTCCATATAACCTTTTCAACTTTAGTAGGATGGGAGAATGATCAGAGGTATTAGGAAGATCATACGTAGTAATTACATGTACCCATTGGATCATCAAATCTCAGTTCCTAAATACTTTATAAATTCTGCTACAAATTCTATTTGTTCCTAGCTATTTATTGCTCCATGTATAATAATCTCGCCTCCAAGATTGTTCATGCATCTGTATATCTTGGATGCACTTAGTGAAATCTCTTATCTCTACAGATGTGACAGGAGCCTTATACATTCTATCATTCTGGTAAAGTGTACCATTAGAATCACCTGTTTTTATCCATGGTTGTGAGACACCTTGGCTAATCTCTATTAACTTATCCCAAAAGGATTTTCTCTTTTCTATAGTGTTGAATCCATACACGACATTAAAAGAGAAACTAAACATCACTAGTAGTGGTAGTAATGTGACAAAGTATAATTTGGGAAGTAGAACATATGTAAGTAATCATGTAACAATTTTGATCCCAAACTATCCAAATCCTACCATTAACTACATCCTAATAGTTACGTAGGTTGTTCCAATTACGAATGATAAGATTAGCTTCATTCATTGAATCGTGTTCTTTAACTCTCATTTCCACCAATCGTCCAAGATTAATATGATTATTCTTAAAATAGTGCTTTAACTCCTTTTGATTGTGCCATTTATGAATACCTCACACATTCCAGATCATCATATTCATTGAGGGGATTTAGTAAGGTCTCCTTTTTTAGGAGCGTGTTTGTTGTTGCCACCTGTATCTATCTGATCACTACTATTCCCCTTTCTCTGTGGTATAGTTCTTAATGTTGGGAACTTAATCAGGTCATACACTAGACCAGTTTTTTTAGCTTCCTGAATTTGCTTTCGGAGAGGAGTGTTAGTATCAGTCTGATCTATGAAAGTTCTTTGAGGAGCATGAGAGCTAGGGCCTACAATATTTATTCTGCCACATGAAGTTTGGGGGTGTTGAGCATGTTCTAGTAACCTCATTTTGATATTTTGTGATGATCTCAGATGGAATGACACCTTTAGTCTTCCATGTTTGCTCAATCTTCCTCGGCTCAGGTCTCTTTCCTTATTTTGCTACTAGAGCTTTTATATCATGTGGATGGAAACAATGTCCAACAACAAAGTATACAGTACATAAGTTAAGGGGCTGTTCATACACTAGTTGCTCCTCAAATTGATTATTGTTGGGATCCAAAACTATAATCTCTCCGGCAAGAATTTAGTGATATTCACTTCTATCAGCATCCTTGTGAATGAGATTCTAGTTTGTTCTGTTGTGCACTCATTAGCCAAAATAGGAATCCCCATCACACTTCCTATTCTACTTAATGATTCTCTCCCCAACTGGATATTGGCGAATTTGGAAATTTAATCCATAAGGAAATCAATGTAGGAAACTCTTCGCTGAAATCAGAATCCTGAGTCCAAGGTTTCATAATAACATGCTTATTATTCATTATGTATGGACAAAAAAAGAGTACTTTCATAATAACATGCTTATTATTCATTGTGTATGGGCCAAAAAAGGGTACCTCATTCAAACCTTCAGTGGATTGGAATATGATTACCTAGTATCCTTTTTCATGGTAGCAAAGTTGTGGTTCCGCATCACATGCTCAGAATTGCCCAATGTATCTCTTAATAGCATTATATCCTGGTGTTTCTCTTATAAAATAGGCAACTAGAGCTGGTATCCACTTGGTTACTTTCTATCAACCACCTATTGGATTTGTTGTACCACTAGTTGCCCGTTCAAAATTTCTAGAAGGATATACTTAAGAGACAAACCACTGGTGGCTGCTCTATTATTAGTGAATAAGGAGGTCCAAGTAGCATCTTTTTGTGGATCATTAACCCCAACATCTACAATGTTGTTAACAGGTGGAGATTAAGATCCACTTCTTGCAGATATGGGTACCACTGTTCCATTGATTCCTTTGGTCTTCAAGTCTGGGTTGCTATCACTATGCATCAATTCAGCTAGCGGGATGGAGCTTAGTTGTACCCTCCTCAAGGTTTTATCTTCCCATGAGGAGGTGCTAGCGTCATGGGTGATGTTAACATTAGTGAGTAGTGTCGGGCTGATTTGTTTTCCCTTATCATCCTGGTTCATCAAAGGTGTAGAACTGTGTATCACAAAGCTAGGTTGTTTCCGAAGTCTTCCTCGACCTCTCCCATGACCTCTAGCCATGGAAACCACTAGTGGCGTACATTAAACTCACGTGAGCTACCTTAAGAATTAGTCTATTTTGTCTCTTTATTATTGAATAATGCTAATTGAACACAATTTTGGAATTTTGGTTTGAGTTGAAATTCTCAAGTAGTGACTAAATTAATTTTGGTTAATTTTGCAAAGGAAGAAGTTGAAGTTGTTGTGGTTGGGGCTGGTCCATCAGGTATAACTGTTTCAACTTGTTTAAAGAAATTGGCCGTAAAACATTTTTTATGCTTAATTTGTTCAAACAAGCTGAAGCAGCTATACTTGATGGACCAGCTCAAACCATAACGGCTTCAACTTCTTTGGAAATATTAACCATTGCAATTTCCAGATCCAAAAACCAATTCTTTCTTAAACACACTTGAATTGCAAGCGGGTTTCATCCGAAGCCTTGGGAAGATTTTTCTCTGTAGGCAGAATGATGGATCTAAATTTTGAATCTTGAACCGAAGAAGAAGCACTGTTAGTGTGTTTTCTCTACTTTTTGTGTCGATTGGAGGTTTCCGATTCCATTTCTTTTAAAGAAAATCTAATCTATCTGAAAGGACTTAGGGTTTCGATGTTCTACTGAGGTGATGCCTAGATATATATTATAGAATTCTTTTTCTAAAACAATGGTCTTTTTCTTTGTGTAATAGATACAAAATTTAGTACCTTAAGTAACACTTGAATAACTTTATGTATATATTCACCAAAAATGAGAACTTTAAGACACCTCCTAGTAAAGTGCATTAAACATGTTGCGTCAATTGTACGCTCAAAAGAGCCTTAAATTTCATCTTCCAAAATATCAGTCAATGAAATCTAATGTTGGATTAGAAGGTAATTAGCCAAAGACGCTCAAAAGAATCTTAAATTTCACCTCCTAAAATCTTTCCTTTTCTTTAAAACTGACTGGAACGATCCAACTTTTGCTTTGATTAACCCGAACCACCGAAAGATCAGACAACGTATATAAAACAAGGAAATTATTCCAAGAATGAAACTTCAAATAATAATTATAATATATTATAAGTGGGAACAAAAAATGTTAAACGTTGAATTACCAAATTATCCTTTAAAAGTTGAGTAGTCATATTTTGTTATTCAATTAAGCACAAATCTTTCAATTTTTGGTATTAAAAAGTAAATTTACCTATCCATTAATAATAATATTTCATTAAAATGAAACAAAATAAAACAGATACATTCTTACTTATTACGTTCATTCAATGTGGTGAAATTGCTTTCATATTCCATAGTTATTGCAATATAAATTTGAAGTTTATATATACATATATACTAGTTTTTTGACATGTGCGTTGCACGTGATTACCAATTCCAAAAATATATGTTATAGTAAATAGCATTGCTTATTTAAGCGAAGTTTTGAATAATAAGTTTAGCAATTAATAATATTGTAGATTCTTTTGTGAATGTTCAACGTGGATTTTATATATATATATATATCTTAGTCATGCAAACCTATGAAAATGGTCAATTAAAAAAATTTATTAGTTAAATGCATTAATGTATATATTTATTTCAATTTGATGAGGTTCAATCATGTAATTAGTCTTATCTCACTAATATTACCTTATAGACAATATTTGCTTTGTATATTTCTTGTCATCTAACCAAATGTGATTTGCATGTGTATTTCACGTTAAATTATTTAGATATAATATGAACATGTGAAGAGAACAACTACATTTTATATATTCACATATTTTCACATTTATTGTGAGTAATTTTATTTTTTTTAAAACTCGGATCATTTTAAAATAATATATTTTGAAGTTAGAAGATCTTGTTAATTTGATTACACATTTCTGACATATTTAATACTTTAATTAAATACAAATACCTTCCAAAATACAAATATATATTTGCATTAATGAAAATATTTATCTCATAAAATTAACTATTAAATAAATAATAAAAATTAAGCTAATACAAACTTCAACTTGCGTTATTACAAGTCATATGAACTTTTCTTTGTGTCA
>JAJOOF010016308.1:0-15667 GCA_029582545.1 Solanum lignicaule
AATTAATTAAATTAAATGGCCAACGTTTTAATTAGTTAATTAACCGATTCAATTAATTAGTTAATTGACCCGACCCGACTCGGATCCACGCGCGACCCGTTTTATTTAAATCTTTCCCGTTTTATTTAAATTTCCCGCAGTGACTGTTCTAAAAGGTTGCAACTTTCAGAAACAGCCATGACCGTTTGAAAGGTTGCAAACTTTCATGAATGGTCGTGTGGATTCTGAAAGGATTGCAACCTTTCGGAACCAGTTCCTCTTGCCTATAAATACATTGATTCTTCAAACTTATTCCTTACGAATTTTTCTGATTTCTTCTTCTTCTTCTGCACAAAATTTCTTCGTGTATTTTACTGCTGTTGAGTGGTTCGCTGACACCAGAGTTTTGGGTATCAATACATTGGTGATTGAGATCATTCTATCCTGGGAGGACATATTCCAAATCAAACCTCGGATACTAGAGGGGAATAATTTCTTTAAGGGGACACTGTGCATTCAGTGGGCTTGATCTTTTTCTGATTCTGTTTTTTCCAGATTGGGGTACGTTTTTTTACAGATATTAGTTTTGTCAATTAATTTCTGTTCATCTATTCTTACTGGTTTATTAAACTTTGGTTACTTCGTGTTTCTGCAAAGTTTATTGAAATCAGTAATTCTGATTTTTTATACACAGATTGATAACACAACCTGAACTCCTTGGCGTAACATTTTGTGCTCCAAACTGCATACGATGTTATTTATTTTATATGACCTTTAATTTGTGCTCCAGTAGCTTCAGCAAAGACAAAAAAAACATAGCATAGTCGCCTTGACAATGCTTGTATTTATCAAATTTTATTTAAGGGAACTAAATTTTAGCAGCTACAATACCTGATTGTCAGAAACTAGTAGGACTTGTGCATAGACCTCATCAAAAGTTTCATATTCCTAAAATAGAACGCATCGAAACCAAATACTAAACAGTTATTCAATATTTTCTACAATTTTCATACAATAAACTAATCAATTTGCAATTTTATCGATCCTCTTTGATGCGTGAGAAAACCTTCTGGCGAAATTGGGGCAAAGGAAACCCTTGTACACAAATCCTACATACTGCAACAAGTTTTTCAATCAAAATGGAAAACCGCAACAACAAAACTAACGAGAGGCGATGGCCGAAGAAAATCACACTGGTGCGCCATGGTGAAAGTGAAGGTAATGAAGACAAAAATGTGTACACCGCCGTACCAGACCATAAAGTGCAACTTACAGAGAAAGGCAAACAGCAAGCCAAAAATGCTTTAGAGCTTATCCGAAGCGTGGTTGGAAACTCCAAAGTTTATTTTTATGTATCTCCATTCTTGCGCACTCGTCAGACATTGAAAGAGATAAGTTCGTCATTTTGTAGCAACGAAATCATTGGGCTAAGAGAATAATGCAGGTTGAGAGAAATGGATTATGCCAAATTTCAGACTATAGAGACGATGGAGGAGTATAAGAAGGAACGAGAGAGATATGGCAAGTTCTTCTACCGCTTTTCCTATGGAAAATCCACCGCCTATGTCTAAAGAAACATATTTAATGTCTCAAAAATTTCAGATCTAGGGCAACTAGAATCTCTTTTAGAGACTTGGATAGTTTTTTTTATTGTTTATGAATTTTCTTTTTGGCCAAATAAAAATGGGAGG
This sequence comes from Solanum lignicaule, assembly GCA_029582545.1. Classification (NCBI taxonomy): domain Eukaryota; kingdom Viridiplantae; phylum Streptophyta; class Magnoliopsida; order Solanales; family Solanaceae; genus Solanum; species Solanum lignicaule. The sequence goes on from JAJOOF010016308.1 coordinate 1,671, forward strand.
GAGAGTTAAATTTGTTGGAGGGAATAAAATATTTTAGTGAAAACTATAAGGCCACACTTAGCAAGTGTTGTTTTTATAATTATAAAAATAGCTCACTTTAAAAGTGTAGTCATTTATATAAATAGGTGTGGTCAATTATATCATGATGTGACAATGCTTATAAATTGTAGCCTATATCACTAAAGAGAACATTTTACAAGTGTTGCCAATATTATCGTGGTCAAAAGCTAAAAACTAAGGCTACACTTTTAGGCAACACTTTACAAGCGTTGTCTTGATTTAGTGTGGCTTTAGGCCTAAAATGGTGTAGTGAAAGCTGGCTGGAATATCACATGACCCCAATGAAACACCTGTTGATAATCATGAATACCTGTATCTGCATCATAAAATGATGTAGGCAAAATAGCTCAGTACATGGTTTGTACGAGTATGTAAGGGGAATTCTAAAGCATAATCAAAAGCTAGAACTCATGGAAAAGAAACATACTTACCTCTTCTCAACTAACTCAACTCAACTTAACTCAAAGAAAATAGGGCTCCACTCAATAATAAGATACTCAATGAAGTGAAACATAGTTCAACTAAACTCAGAGAAATAGGGCTCAACTTAACAATACGATATTCAACACTGTGAAACATAGTTCAACTCTGGATACTCAAGGATAAATCAACAATAAAAGATGAAATATATGGAAAGCTTTTAAAACAATAAAGAGTAACTCAATGTATTGAAGATTACAATAATAACTCAATTTGTATATAAAAATACAATATAACTATGTGGGAGATTCTCTAACCGACAACCATCACTAAGAGTTATGTGATGATACATCGTCGAGCCTACACTGCCAAAATTGTGTTATACTCTGCTGGGGTATAGAACATACTACTAAGTGGACCCACTACTCTATGCTAAAAGCATTAAGGAATCATTTAAAAAGTATGACCCTTTCTATCCACGTTGGCTACATGGTTTATGGGGGCTGTGAGTTGTTAGAACTCTCCCCCATATTGGTGCTCAATAGTACTCCCAAAATATATCTAGCTCATATGTTTGAAAACACAACTCTTTCTGTTTTTGAGTTTATTACTCAAAATTCTTTCTCTTAAAAGATATGATACTCAAACTGCTCAAAACTCTTTTGGAAATCTCAGTTTCCTCCTCTTTTGAATGTGAAAACATTTACTCTTGGGAATACTTAGTTCCCGTATATTCATTTTGAAAAAATGAACTCAAACTCAAGATCTCAAGCCTTAAAACAGGTTTAAATCGATCGTCAAAGACTTCTCAAAATAGGGTTCATGTCGAATTATAGGCGTGAACGACTGAATTCAAGGTTTTCAATAACCATACATAGAACTCATTACTCAGAAGTCAAAAATTCCAAAATTCAAGAACTCAATGATACTACTCATCTCGAGAATGCTCGATTCAGAGGGTTCATGCGGAATTATGGGCATGAACCACTCAAGGACTTCTTGATACTACTCATTTCAAGAGTGGTCAACTCATAGGTTTCATGCGAAATTATGGTTAACACGTAATAGTCCCATGACTAGGAATATAACCTCAAAGGTGTTAGGAACTCAATACTCAAGACTTAGAACTTGAAGATACTACTCCTTTCAAAGATACTCAACTTATGGAGTTCATGTGGAATTTATGGGATTGAACTACTCTACTCAAGGGTCTACATAATAATATGGAACCCATGTATATGATTCCTCTCGTTCTCATACTTACTTCCTGAAAACAAAGCTCAAATCGATAGTTGATCTCAAAGGATTCAGGATTTAACTGAAATAATTTCTTGAACTGTACTCTTAACTCTTTCTTGAATTTGAATTATGAATTCAAGAGTTATGATTCATGATATGTTAGATCTCAATGATAATGTAGACTCATGAATGCATTCCCCTCATTTTCATACTCACCTACTCGAGTCTTCAAACAAGTTATCAGAAATTGTAGAAGACTCTTCAAGAAGACTCAAAAGAACTTTCTCAAACTGTTCGGAAGAACTCTGAAAACTTAATTGTTAACTCTACCTTGAATTTTAATTATGAATTCAAGGTTATGATTCATGAAATGAAGGATTTCTAGAAGTAGTTTAGAGTAGTTAAAATTAATAGGAAGTAAAGGTATACTTTAGAGGGATTTAGACGAGCTAAATGATGGAAAAAGATGGGGGCAGGAGACCCTGGCGCAGCGCGCGAGCCCCTAAACTTTAGATAACACTTCCTTGCACACTGCTAGCAAGCCGTCCTAGCTCTCCCCCAGAACAATCCGATGAAATTTTCTTCTTCGATTTTTGGCTCTAATTTGCCTAGAATCGAATGGTTTCCTCGTAACTTACTTAGATTCGATACCTAACATAAGTACAGAAAATCTACTCAATAAAAAGTCTCAAAGTCCTAACTTTCATCTGAAGAACTTATCGAAATCCCAACTAAACAAGATTTAGAGTGAAACTTCAAGAACACTAATAAAGAAATTAAATTGTGCAATATTTATGGATAAATTCGCTAAAGAAACTCATGATTGACGTGTGGGTGAATGAACCAACACTATGGAAGCTTACATACCTCAAAGAACTAGGTTCTTGGCGAAATCTTGAATTTCTTGAACGAACGTTTGGAACTTTGAACTTTTTCTCCTCTTTTCTCTTCTTGAATTCCTCTAAAAATGCTAAACGTATTTTATGAATGACTAAAACTGATTCCAATAAGTTTAGACTCCTAGAACCTTATTCAAATGCTTAAATACAATTGGGTAAGGAAAAAACCAAAATATCACACATATTTTTGGGTAAATTTCCTTATTTGGACAACCCAACTTCAAACAGGCATATATCCCTCATACGAGTTCTAAAATTAGAAAACTTGGTGGCGTTGGAAAGAGGATTCCAAGAACTTGAATTTGATAGCTTATATGTCTCCTAACACATCATGTGCTAAAAGTTATGCTTGTTTGAAGTTGACCCAAAACATTAAAAGAACATAGGAATGAATTGAATGAACGCTCTTCTAAAACCCTAATCGTATTTGGATTTATGAAAATTGACCCAAATCAAATTTGTCCCCAAAATATTACTAAAATTGGTTTTAAGCTGATTGGGTAAGGAAAAGACCCAAATACCCTTCATATTTTAGGTAACTTTCATTAATTGGATAGTCCAACTTCAAACGGGCATATCTCCCACATACGAACTCAAAAATTAGCAAACTTGGCAGCTTTGGAAAGAGGATTCCATGACCTTTCATTTGATATCTTACGGGTCTCTTAACTCTTCGTGTGCTAAAAGTTATTGTGGTTTGAAGTTGAACCAAAACTTAAAAGAACTATGTAATTACTTGAATTGATTTTCTTTAATTCATTTCGGAACTCAAGGTGCTATATCTAGTGACCTGACCTTAATACTTAAGAAATTTTAAATTCCTTGGTAAAATCTTACTCTCAACGAAACATGGTTAGAGTCTTAACTCAAAAAGTATTTTTCTTGTGTTACAATATCTCCCCCTTGGGATCATTCGTTCTCTAATGACGGTTGGATTGGGTATGTAATGGGGTTACTCTTGTCATCTCTACCATACCAACTAGAATATGCCGGCATTACTATTCGGAACCAACTAAGGGCTCTCATTTATCTATTTCTCATAGAAAAACCTCATCCTCTTCTTCCTCCTCATTTATAACCTCAGACGTAATTATCACCCCATTATTATCACGATAGGATCATTAACCTTCTCTTTCAAACATCACTCCATTACTAAAAGGACCTCTAAAAAGGTATCTCACATACCCTTTGGAACTCCTCTTTTACTCTAACACTCGGGAGAAGCTTATCTCATGACTACCGAACTTTGCATAAGCAGGTACTAAGACATCTTTCTAAGGTGTTTCTCTTAACCTCTTCTGATTACATACCATTGATTAACGTTTCAAGGACACTTCATCCAATTCTAAGTGTCAACGATCGCTAGTCAGTAAAATAACCCAACGAAGAATGAGTTGGGATCGAATCCCACATGGAGTGGTACATGTTTAAGATTCAAGAGTAGAGTACAAATATGTTCAAGTCAATAATAGGAATAGATATTTACGAATAAAAACATAATTCAAATTAAGGGGTTGACACGACTGTCAAATAACAGGGGGTTTTGATTGTAATTATCAACTACAACAGCAGCAAATACTATGAAATAGCCATAATGAGACGGGTTCTTGGGATGTGATTCGATTATAGGCTAATGTAGACAAATGGGTAATTGAAACTGTTAGAAAATAACTGTAAATTAGTGAATAGGCTAGACGATAGAGGCGGTAAACTTTCTCTCCAACAATTTACCCCGAATCAAATCGGTTTCTCTCGAACACCAACAAACAAGCAAATAAGAATAGCCTACGCCTTAGTCCATTCGTTTTCTTGAGCTGAATGTGTGGAAAAAGGTTTAGGATTCACTATCTCGAGTTGAACCCATGAAACCCAATACCCACAGACCATCAATCAATAATCTTTGTTTTGAAACCTCTCTCTCGAGCAAGTCAAAAACACGAAGGTAGAAATGCATTTGCAACTACAATCCTTTAATTTTGACCACAATTAATGATTGAAATCACTCTTAAACATCATTTAAACTAATAATTAGCAGTACACATAAGTTAAATCATCCCATAATCACATCCCAAGAATTGGGGTTTTATCTAGACTTCATAAAAAGATAAAAATCGTTACCAAATTGTGTTTCTATCAACTGGGTAAGATTAATTTCATCTTCACAAAGGTCCAAATTAAAAAATCTCAAAGACCCACCTTCAATTTCTCAAAAATGGAAAACTTCAATTCTTTAAAGCAAAGGAAAACTTGTATCAAAACTCTGAGTCCAAACTAATTCCAAAATATGATTAAACTTATGATAAAAAAGCTCTAAAGATAAATGTTTGAAAATGTATTTAAAGTCGCCAAAAATATGCTGCGAATGGCCATTCGGTCCAATAAGTCGGGCTCGCGGATCAACTCGGCGATCCACCCTTTGGTCTATTCTATCGCCTTTTTTCTTTGGCCTTCAGCATCCTCAAGTTCTATAACTTTGGGCGATCCAACAGTACATCGCAGAACCACTCGACGACACTCCGACTACTCCTTTCTCTCGCCAAATTGATTTTCTCCTTCAAGGCTTGGCACACTGGAACTTCAGGCGAGATGGTGGCCATTCGGCGACTCGCCAAACGGACTTGGCGATCACCATGCCTTCATTTCTTCCTTCTTTCAGCTCGCTTGGTTCCTTTTTGCAAATTAGTGTCCATGCTTTGTTCCTTAATCCAAATACCTAGAAATCAAGGAATTTACTCAGTTATTGGCACAACAGAGGCATTTGAGGACACTAAATCTATCCAAATAAAGCCCTAAATGAGTCCAAATCATGGACTCATCAACACCCCCAACTAAACTTTTGATTATCCTCAAGTAAAACTCAAGTTCAACAGTTCCAAAAGGATTTCTCAAACAGTGTTGCACAAGACACAATCATGAATGCACACAAAAAGATTCAACTTACTCATGCAAGGATCAATTTTGCCCTGAAAGATTCAAGTTGTTACTCACCATTATCAAAGATTCTCAAGCTCACAGTACTTGCTTCAAATGCAAGTTCAAACTCAACAAAGATACTCAAATGCCCTCACACAAAGAATGATTTCATATTCACACACAATGGTTCAACACTTTATAGTACCGGAATGACAAACAACTCTCACACTCACAAATATGAATACATGAATGAATTTACCCATAGGTTTGCCCTTATTTTCCAACCAACACTTTCTTCAGCTCACTCAAGATTAAAAAGATCTTTTCAAGGCTTGTAACGGGGCTGAGTGTAAAGGTATGGTCATTTAGGCTCAGTGGTTGCTATCCTCAAGAAATGTGGTATGACCAACAATTTCTTTTCTTTTCTTCATCATTCTCATTCTTGCTCAAAAGTCACCTCATTATTCACTTTCCATGGAATACTGGACACCCCGCTTCTTTTGCACTTTCACAATTTTATTTAAATCTTTTTCACTCTTTTTCTTTTCTTTTTCTCTTTTTTTTGTATGGAGGGGTTCCATCTTTCTCAAAACCATGGGTCAAAGGGGACTTCTTTGCACTTCTTGATTCAGCTTCTATTTTCACCACATCCCCAACCTAGGCTTTTGGCCTAAGTTGGCTATTCAAACAAACCACAAATCATGAGGTTTATGGGTAAAGGGATAAAGAAAGGTCACAATTTCATCAAGTTTCATCCAAGGAAATGCTCAGGCTCAAAAGGTGTTCAAGCGAAGTTCACACACTCACAAGGTAGGCCACAAAAGAGGTATAAAGTCAAATTGTTTCACTCTTTAAAATTGTTGGCTAAGATCATTTCAAGAGCTCACATCAATTGGTCAACCAGACCAACGGGGCAAATTGTAGGTGTCATCACACATGGTTCATGGTAAGCTCATCACACAAGTCATTGACACCAAAGTCAAACAAGACTCCACAGTTTCACAAGTGTGCAATGTTCATCACAAGAGACTCAATTTTATAATAGGCTAGTCACAACAAGATACAAGAAGTTCACATATTTCCTATGCAACTTCATTTGGCCTTATCGTAGCCGCACATTCATTTTTGTTCAATTATGAGCACTATTTAGGTCATCGATATTGATCAAGACCGATACTCAAATTTGCAAAAGAACAGCCACAGTCAAACACAATCAAGAGGTGGCACAAAATTATCAAAATGGGACAAAAACTATTTACAATTAAAGCAAGGAGCCACAAGCTCAATCATCCACAAAACCAGTGTCAAAACATAATATATCTATAGAGAATATCATCAAAACAAGTGGTAGGTTTGGAAGTACCTCACCCCACCACAAAACAAAAGCAATTTGTCCCCAAATATAATAAAAATCCAAAAATCAATAAAAATGATAGAGAGAAAGGTAAAAAGAGATCCTGTCTACACAGTCGCTCCATCTGTCAGGTAATCAGTGCCCGGTGCAACACTCTGATCTTGGGCATCAGTTTCCGGAGTCATCTCAGAAGTACCGACTCCACTAGACCCAGCCATGGTGGTGTCTCCCAAAGAAGTCTGGCGGCAGTCTCGAACATCTCATCTTCAAAGTCTGCTAGATCATCATAAACCTCAGCATCTCGCACATCTATATGCTCCTCATCGGTTTCTGCCTCCGACTCATCATCTGCCATATCATCTCGATATACCTCTCCGGTGGTGGCCGGAGGAATCTCATAAGTCGATGGGGGCATCTACATCATATGTTGCTTCAAATAGTGAAGCTAAGTCCATGGACTTCAAGTAGTCCACGTCCTTCCTAAGATCTGCAACCTCAGCTTTCAAAGTCATCACCTCAGAAGACTCCCCATGTCTACTCTCACAAGCCGCGACTATCGCAGTCAAATCATCAACAGAAGTCTGGAGGGGGATCCGTGCAGCAAGGATGGCACTCTCAATCATTCATAGGACTGCAACCTCTAGTCGGGTAGCCCTCACATCAGCCGAATGGGCCAGGTCCCCCATCTTCAGGATCATAACCTGAGTAATCCTGGCGGGCTGGGCTACATTAGAAGTGCCAGGAGCCTGGGAGGAAGAAGGGGAAACAGATGTACCTGAAGCCTGGAGTAGGCAAGGATACCTCTGCAGGAATCGTCTCTATGTCAATCTCCGGGGATGTGTCCATCGGAGCTGCTCTCCTCCTGTGTGCCTCCTCCGGAATGTACTCGGCCTCTATACGTCGGATATCAGTGGAGGATGTAGGGGTGACCTTAAAGTGTCTTGATTCATCATGAGGAACACCAGCACGCCGACACGACTCTATAATCAGCACCGGAAATGGTAGTGAGGTCTGGCTCTACTTGGCCGTCATGGACATCTCTTACTCTATAATGAGCCCCATGTCAGTGATCTTCCTGGACATTATCATCACAAGGCAGGCCGCCTTAGGGTGGCGGAGGATGGACTCGTTCTAGGATGAAATGATGGTGCTGCTGATTAAGCCAAACCAGAAATGAGCAACAATACTTAGGTCCCTCTTCTCAATGGTGGCTCCTACCTCGATCCACCTCGGGGTGGTATCGGACATCAACGGTGCAAGCCAACCCTTTAAGTCATCCAAGGACTGAGAAATAGGCAAGCCCTTATATGCTAGTGTTGCACCTAGCGCTCTGCCAAGTATAATATTAATGTGGTCACTACTGCACCCGACTTCCTTCCCCCGAACCATGACTTACTTCACTGGTCTGAAAGCGATGGCCTTCTTCTTCCCCTTTGGCACCAGCTCTCTATATGTTGTATAAAACTCCCGGACCCACATAGAAATGTAGGGGCCTCGAGGCCTGGTGAATCGCTCGAACCGGTGGAAGTGGAGGGTGTCCCTAACTGCAGAGTATCTGTACACTAAGCCCTCCGTAGATAGTGTCTTCTCCTAAAGGATCATCTGCAACCTATCGACTTTCAATCAGTTAAGTAGCCGAGGAGGAGGAAACACTGGTGGCACTGAAGCTCCAGGAGATGCCAGAACTGGCATTGTATCTGCCGGAGAGGAGGCTGTTGGGACTCTAGCTGAGTCAGGACGAGATCTAGAATAGATCTCTGATCTCTGGGACTGTAATGGCTGGTAATCCTCCGGCTCAGACAATACAGATTGGGAGTTAAAGCCCCTTGCTTCGAAACCACATATCCATTCGGCGATTCCCCAATCTTCTCCTGGCCACGCCGAGTTTTATAGACTACAACCTTAGAATTTCTTGAGTCAAACGGCGGTCCAACTTGGGCTCACCGACCTCTTCAGTGAGTCACTGACTAGACTTTTTCCTTGCCAATCTGCACCTTTCAAACACATTCCACATTTTAACCTGCACAATCAACACACCATTATTTCAAAATTTTAAAAAAATGCAAATAAAACTTGGCTTTCCTCCAAAGAAGCGCCTTAGTTAATGTCGTGGCACGATGCAACTCCTCACTCAAACTTTATTCTTGGGGTTGGCCATAGTATCACTAGGCAACCCCATTTGTTGTCTTGGGAAATGAGATGAGATATGACCCATTTCGGTCTCCAACTGTTTGATCGAGACTAAATGGGAAGTAACCGTCTGGCTAAGGGTCGACACATCTTCCTTCATCTCTTTTAGAATCTTGTCCGACCCCTCAACCTAGTTGAGAAAATGAGAAAGCATATCCTCATATCGACCACCCTCGAAATCCTTTAGATTTTGGCACTCATGGGGAGGAACATATTTATCCTTCTCCCCGTCTCTCTCTTTCCTAGTGGGGTTACGATCCGTCAACTCTCTATCATGATCCTTCCAACCTTCATCCCTGTTCCAACCTTGGTTTCCACCCTTCCTCGGGTAGTTTGAACGATAACCACAACCTTGATTGACTAGGAAATTCACCTCTTCATTGTACAAAGCCTCAAACTTGGCCTCATCAGGGTTAACACACCCGACACCCACAACATTGACGCTTCGAGTACCAGCTCCTATGACATTTATGGAAAAAATGTCAAGTTGTGTCATATTCTGATCCCTCTCTTGGTCTTTCTCAAGTTGATCCTTGGTCAATTTAAATGTGACAGGGGAGACCTGATCTTTGTGGGTGTACCAAGCCCGATTAATTATGGTCATTGATTATGGACTTTTTTTGGGCTTTGTTTTGATAGATTTAGTATCCTCACATCTATATTTTGTCTCAATAACTGATGAAAATCCTTGAGTTTCAGGTATTTAGAGTTACAGACTAAGCATGGACACTATTGGGCAGAATGGAACAAGGCTACTGAAAAGAACGAAGAAAAGATGGCCTGAGGATCACCTAAACCATTAGGTGAGTCGTCGAATGGCTATGGTCTCGCCTAATGTTCCAGTGTGCCAAGCTCTAAAGGAGAAAATTGAGTCGGCGAGATAAAGAAGCAGTCGGTGAGTCGCCGAATAATTCCGCGATGCAGTACTTCATCACCCAGCGTTACTGAACTTGAATTTGCTGAAGGCCAATGCAGAAAGGCGATGAACCAGACCAAAGGGTGAATCACCGAATGGATCGGCGATCCCGACTAAGTGCACCCAGTGGTCCTTCGCAGTACACTTTTTGACAACTAGAAATACTTGTTTAAATTCTTAGCTTAGTAATGAGATTTTGTATGCAATCAGTATCAAACATTATTTTCAGTTTTTAGAACTTAAAGTTTTGGAGACTTTGTTCTTTAGCTTGGAAAATTTGAAGATTTCCATTTTCTAAGCAATTGGAAGTGGATATTGAAGATTCTTCATCCTAGACGTGTGTAAAGACAATATCTATCGTACCCATTTGATGGAAACACTTTTTTGTATCTATTTCTATCTCTTTACTATGTCTAGCAAAAACTCCAATTCTTGGGGTGTGATTATGTGAATATGGGTTGAATTTACTGCTGGGTATTGCTAATAGATAGTTAATTTGCTATTTAAAGGTGACTTCGTTCAGTAGTTGTGTTTGAATTTAATGGGGTTGTATTTGCAAATACAATTTTATCTTCGTGTTTTTGACTTGCTCAAGAGAGAGGTTTTAAAACTAAAACTACTGAATAGATAGTCTGTGGTTATTGGGTTGTCGTGGGTTCAGCTCGAGAGAGTGAATCCTAAACCCTCTCCCACACATTCATCTCGAGAGTGTGAATGGACTAAGGCGAATGATGTGCTTCATTGCCGCTTAATGGTGTTCGAGAGAAGCCAATTTGATTCAGGGTAAATTGTTCGAGAGAAAATTTACCTCCACTAAAGTCTTGCTTAGTTACCTATGTACAACAATTTACTTTCAATAGCATTTACCCGGTTGTTTATTTTAGCCCATATTCCTATCACATCCCAAAAATCTTGTCTCCATATTTGCATTTTCGTTTTTAATTGATAATTGATTACGAAACCCCCTTTGATAATTGACACTTGTGTCACCCTTTAATTTGATATGTTTTTCTTCGTAAATATTTTTAGCTATAATTGACTTGAACACATTCTTGTTTATCTCTTAATTCTCCATTACAAACTGCTCCCTTGGGACTTGACCCCAACTCACTAGTTGGGTTATATTACTATTGAACGACCGTGGACGCTTAGTTATGGATGAAGCGCCCGGACACATCAAGTCAAAATGGCACCGCTGCCGGGGAGTGGTGCTAATTGAGAATTTTTAGTTCAGTTGAATTTTGCTCCTGTTAGTTATAGTTCTACTTGCTTGATTTTTGGTTTTAGTTTTTGTGTTGTTGTTTTTAATATGAAATTGGAACATGTCTGGTAGCAATGGTGACCAAATGTGCCTCTCTCTTTTGAGGATAATGTCTCTTAGGGATAACATCCTAAGTTTTAGACAATTGGAGAAAGAGTCTATCCATGAGTTGTGGCTGAGATTTAAGACACTCTTCCTGCAATTCCCAGCTCATGGAATCTCAGAAAGCGTGCTATTGGACTGCTTCTACAAACGTCTTGGCCCGGAAAATAAAAGAATGGCTGACCAAATATTTCCAGGGGGTCTCTCACGACTACCCTACGCAATAGCAGCCCAGAGCCTTGACCATATGGCCATGACCAATAAGGAGATTTTGAAAGACCATATTTTGGCCACACTATTTACTCAGCTGGATCTAGTGGCCAAGAAGATTATGGAATTGGAAATACCGAATAAAAGGAAAGACCGGTACATTCCCCTTCATGAGTGTATAAAGCCAAATGCCAATGAGGGTGGACATATAGAGGAGATACTCTAACTCATTCTCCACAAATTCGAAAGTCATGACAAGAGGTTGAATAAGATCAAGGAGAATGTCTTACTACAGAATGAAACAATTGCTTCCCAATTCATATCTGTTCAGCGACTGGAGACCTAAATGGGTCATGTATTGTCTCATCTCTACCCTTCAAATCCAAATTAAGTGGGGAAGTCGTGCCACAATATTAACTAAGGCGCTTCTTGGGAGGTAACCCAAGGTTTTATCGCTTTAAATTATTATTTTTGAATAATGGTGTGTTGATTGTGCAGGTTAAAGTGTGGAAATAAATTTGAAAAGTGTAGATTGGAGAGCTAAATTCTAGTCGGTGAAACACCGAAGAGGTCGGAGACCCCAACCTAGACCGTCGTTAGACTCAAGACAACTTTAAGGTAGAGTTTGTAAAACTCGGTGATCTGAGGAAATTATTGGCAATTCGCTGATCAAGTTGGTGATCTCGATCTTGTCTGCCATTTGGACCCACACATGAACTGAGGGTCCTGTACAACTCGGTGAGATAAGTGACTACTCGGCGTGTCATGGAGTGAGTCAGTGATCATGACTAACATGCTGAATGGGCTAGAACTGGATGGTTTATTAAAGGGCGAAAGGTTTAAATTTCAAACTATTTCATATTCCCTCATTTTTCATCTTCCCAAACTCGCACCTATCTAGTATTTTTTATATTTCCGCTCCATAAGTATTTTAGTTGATAGATTGGTTCTTGGATTTGGAATACAATGCGACCTAACTTTTCAATCTTATTTTTATCAGCATTTAAGGCAGGTTTTCTGAATTCTACATTTATTTTTCATAATTTCTACTTTTATGCAAGCAATATTTAGTTGTTGATGTGTGTTGGGCCTCTCTGATAGGATCAGATTGTTTGAATGCCTGTTTGTAATTTGATAATCGTGGCGGTAATGTTTTCAATGATAAATTCCCATCTTTTTGTGCTCTAAAATGAAGTAAATTTTGTGGGGTTGTGCTTGCATGTTATTTGTCTTGGTTGAATGAAGTATGAGTATCCCGTATTTGTGCCAAACGATGTAATTTGCCTAATGAAAGAGCGGGTGACTTCGTTTTTAAGGGCAAATGTCATCAATTGGCCAAATTTGGCAATACCAGGAAAAGTCTGAGTATCCCGAGGTAATAGGTGTTATGAGTCTAGTCTTAATTTAACTAGTGCATGCTTTCTTCCTCTTCTTCTTTCTCTCTTTCTTCCTCTCTTTCTTCCTCTTCTTCTTTCTCTCTTTCTTCCTCTCTTTCTTACTCTTCCTCTTACTCTTCCTCTTCTTCCTCTCTTTCTTCTTCTTCTTCTCCTTCTACTCCTCCTTCTCCTTCTTCTTCTTCTTCCTCTTCTCCTTCCTCTCTTTCTTCTTCTTCTTCTTCCTCTCTTTCTTCTTCTTCTCCTTCTCCTCCTTCTCCTCCCTCTCCTCCCTTTCCTCCTCCTCCTCCCCCTCCTCCTTCTTTTTCTTCTTCTTCCTCTTCTTCCTCTTCCTCTTCCTCTTCTTTCTCTCTTTCTTCCTCTTCTTCTTCCTCTCTTTCTCTCTTTCTTCTTCTTCTTCTCCTTCTCCTCCTTCTCCTTCTACTCCTCCTTTTTCTTCTTCTTCTCCTTCTTCTTCTTCCTCTTCTTCTTCTTCTTCTTCTCCTTCTTCTTCTTCCTCTTCTTTTTCTTCTCTTTCTTCTTCTTCTTCTTCCTCTCTTTCCTCTTCTTCTCCTTCCCCTCCTTCTCCTCCTTCTTCTCCTTCTCCTCCCTCTCCTCCCTCTCCTCCCTCTCCTCCCTCTCCTCCTCCTCCTCCCCATTCTCCTCCTTCTCCTCCTCATCCTGCTCCTCTTCTTCCTTCTCCTCCTTCTCCTTCTACTTCTTCTTCTTCCTCTTCCTCTTCCTCTTCTTCCTCTTCTTCCTCTTCCTCTTCCTCTTCCTCTTCCTCTTCCTCCTCTTCCTCGTCCTCTTCCTCTTCCTCCTCCTCCTCCTCCTCCTCGTCCTCCTCCTAGTCCTCCTCATCTTCCTCGTCCTCCTCCTCCTCTTCCTCTTCCTCCTCTTCCTCTTCCTCTTCTTCCTCCTCTTCTTCCTCCTCTTCTTCCTCGTCTTCTTCCTCGTCTTCTTCCTCCTCTTCTTCCTCTTCCTCTTCCTCTTCCTCTTCCTCTTCCTCTTCCTCTTCCTCTTCCTCTTCCTCTTCCTCTTCTTCTTCTTCTTCTTCTTC
>JAJOOF010016309.1:0-17339 GCA_029582545.1 Solanum lignicaule
ATATAAACTTTAAACTTTAAACTTTAAAGTCAATTTTAAACTTTAAAATTTAAATTCAATATAAAGTTATAAACTTTAAAATTTAAAGTCAATTTTAAACTTTAAACTTAAAGTTATAAACTTTAAAATTTAAAGTCAATTTTAAACTCTAAACTTAAAGTTATAAACTTTAAAATTTAAAGTCAATTTTAAACTTTAAACTTAAATTCAATTGAAACTTTAAAGTAACTTTAAAGTTTAAAGTTTTAAATTGAAGTTTTTTAATAATATAATTTTATTAATTAATAATATAATAATATATAATAATTAAAGTTAATAAAAAAATAAAAAAAAGTTACCGGTACAAAATGATCCGGTAAGAACCGGTTCCGGTCCGGTCCAAACCAGTTCCAATCCGGTAACTAAGGGACCGGACAGAACCTTTGGAAATTTCTAGTAAAATCGGTTTCGGTAAGATCCGATTCCGGTAACGAAATCCGGTAACGAGGACCGGTTCCGATAAAACCGGTCCTGTTGATCCGGTCCTGTCCATTTGCCAGCCTTACTCTAAAGTAAGGCTTATAGACTATTATTAGGTGTGATGTGAAGAAGACATTTTTATGTCTCTAAATGTAAAGACCAAGAATGCAGTTACACATCTAGGTTGGGACCAAATAAAAGTTCAACAATAAAAAATGCAAGCAAATCATGGCCTGTAATAATACATCTAAAAAATAATTTAAGATAAGTAAAAGTCAATAAAAATGACCATACTAGAACCACGGGACTCGAGAGATGCCTAAAACCTTCCCCTCAATCAATAGAATTCCTAACACAAATTTCTAATTCGTAGACCAAAATTAAGAGTCATTTCCTTTTGGTTAGGGATTAAATAGAACAAGGTGACTGGAACACCATAACTCAATTTCAAGTGGCGATTATGAAATATTCACTTATTCCTAATAATACCATCATTTAAAATGGAAAAACCCTTAGCGCAATCCAGTCAAAAAAGGGATTTGATAGGACAAGTGTGGCCTTAATAGCTCACTCAATCATGGAGGGGACAACTACGTCAACTCTTGAAGCACGACATCAGCCGAATGGGCGGTGGCCCATTTTGTAAATCATGGCATGAGTCAATGAGGGGCGGAAGGTAGCAGCAACAGAATCAGCAGAGTGGAGGAGCTAGGCATACATGTCCGCTCACTTTCCATAGTAGGAGGAGTAGTATCCATAACCATGGTCTCTACATCGACAACTTGGGATGTATCCACCGGTGTTTCCCTCTTCCTCTCAGACTCATCCTTAATATACTCCACCTCAAACCTCTGAATGTCAGTAGAAGAGCTAGGAGTAACCCCAATGTCAATCTTGTCCACAAACGGCACTCCAGCCCGGTGACATAGATCACTGATGAGAACTAGGAAGGGTAAGGAGGTCTGACTCTGTTTGGCCCTCATGGCCATCTCCTGCGCAATAATTGACCCCAAATTAATCCTCTCCCGATCAATAATGCTCCCCAGAAGTGCAGCCTTCGAGTGCCTGAGGATGGACTCATTCTGCGATGGCCTCAAGGTACTGTTGATGAAGTCGAAACAGTACGAAGCAGCGACATGAATATATCTCTTCTTAATAGGGACCCCTGCCTCAATCTATGGAGGTGAAACATCTGACAGTAGTGGGGCCAACCACCCCTTCAAGACATCCAACGACTTGGTCTTGAGTGTAGTAGTCAAGGTGTGGATGACCCGGAATGTGCAAGGAAGTAGCTCATTTATATCGGCCTCGCTGCATTTGATCTTCTTCCTACGCACCTCAACAAACTCTATTGGTGCCCCTACTCCAGCCTTCTTCTTCCCTTTCGGTAGCAAACTGGTATAGCACTCGTTGAATTCTCAGACCCATGTAGGCACATATGGGTTCCGAGGCTTTAAGAACTGCTCAAATTTGTGAACTGGAGTGTGTCCCACACTGCTAGATACTTGTCCACTACCCCATCTGTGGACAACCTCTTCTTTTCCAAAATTGTTCTCATACCGACATCATTCCGCCTGTTGATGGAGCGTGGCAGAGGTGTCTGGCCTAGGGGCATTTGTGGTACCAGTTTTGTTGGTTGTGCATGAGGTGGTAGAGGTGTCGGGAGTCTCACCAGATTATGCAGCGCTTTGGAGCGCAACTTAACACGTCTGCTCTTAAGGGTCTGATCATCAGCTGGCTTGGATTCATAGACTGGAGTCTTGGACCTAACATCTTCCCCCACTTTTAGACTCAGATGTAGTTAGGTGGGTAGAGTAGACACCCATGCTTTTGGAGATGGAGCTGCTCGAACTAGGCTATGCATGTTGTTTGCCCTTACCTTGGCCACTTGTCTAAGTGGGTCGAGGTATCATAGATCTTGGAGGTGCAACCGCCACATCAATTTCTAGTCCTTTTGCCTTTTTTCATTGTTGGGGACCCTTAACTGGAACTTTTGGTTTGGCCATATCTGTCAAAACAAGTAAACAACATGAATTTGGTTGAAAAGGGTTAGTAAAATATCAGAATTCAAAAGTGCAGGAAAACTTGCCAATCAACTATGTGAGTTGTTGAAGTCAATCGGCGAGCTTTACAGAGCTCGCCGAAAATTACAGAATGAAATATCATAATTTCAGCACAAAACGGCGAGGTAAAAGGTCATTTAGAGAGTCGCCAAACCTAATCGGCGAGGCAAAAGTAGCTCGGTGAATTTTATAGAGTAATTACTAAAAACTGGGCTTCAAAAAAGGCGAGATCAATGACATTAAGTGAGTGGCTGAGTCAACTCGGTGAGGGCTAAATAGTACAGAATCAAGCAACAATATTCCAAGGCAACAAGGTGATGAAGGGAGTCAGTCGGTGAATCACCGAGTCATTCGGTGAGCTCGACTAGTATTAGTTAGTGATCCCTACTTAGTGAGTCCTTTCTTCTGTGATGAACTGTTACTCGCCAAACGGCCAGTCGTGCCAAAATCTTACCTCGACACCCAATTCTCAACGCTTAACCTACAATAACCAAATCAAAGCCTCATTCTACGCAGTTCAAGACTTGCCCACACCATAACTTATCCCAGGGTACTCAGATTTCCCCCAAATTATCTAGATTCAACCAAACAACATATTTGCCCTTAAGAACGACGTCACCTGATCCATCATTGGGTAAATTAAAGTTGTTTAGTGCATTTCGGGTTACTCTAGCTTCACCCACACCAACCCAATACGTAGAACCACCATTCAAACAATTTAAACCTGAAACTTAAATTTAAATAGGCCAAAAGCAAAATCTAACCTGCTCGATTACCTTACAATATTCAATCATCGATTAAACAGACAAAGATACACATTAGATCCATCAAGCACACAAGCATGCTTAGAATACAACATGAAATTAAGGCTAGTTTAGGACACCAACCTCAGAAGTGGACAAGGAAACAATGAGGCCAAAAGCAAAAGTGAGCAAGTAAAACAACTCCAATAACTCAATGAAACTCACGCAAAAAATCAGTAGAAACTAAGATCTAATATTAAGTTGAGAGAGTGCAAGAGTTGAAAAGTTCAAAATGTGTAGAGATTTTGAATTTAAAACGATTGAAAGCTTTGACTCTTCAGTTCGCGCCTCAGTCAGAGAAGTTAATTAATGTCGTTGATCCACTCAGTGACGCGCCGAATTGAATTTTGTCCGCCGAACTTTCCAGAACTCCAAGCATTTGGTTGGTAAAAAAGGGCGATTAACATCGGGCTCGCCGAACCACTCAGCGATTCAATGAGTGTGTTCTAAGCTCGCCCTTCGGCATATTTCTCCAAAACTTTGAATTTTCAACCTGCATATCCAACAAACGATATTTACATGCTGAAAAGTAAAACTTGGGTTGCCTCCCAAGAAGCGCCTTATATAACGTCGTGTCACGACGTAGTCATGGGATTATGTCTTATTTTCTCGGGTTCACCAAAGTATCACTTGGGAGCCCCCATTTTTGCATTGCATTTAAATTAGTCGTGATCTGACCCATGTGTGTTTCCAACTGCATAATGGATACCGAGTGTGATGTGACCATTTGGTTAAGGAAAGAGACGTCGTCTTTCATTTCCTTCAAAACCTATCCTCGGTTCAGAAATTTTCTAGGTCAAACCTTGGTTCTTTCGGATTTTAAAGCTCATGGGGAGGCACATAACTATCTTTGTCATCATCACGGTCCCTCCAATCTTCACCACGGTCACACCATTCACGATCTCCAACAATCATCACGATCTCTATTCCAACCTTGATTCCCGCTCGATCTTGGATACTTCGGACGAGTACCCCCAACTTGGTATTTCAAGAAATGCACTTCTTCATTGTACAAGGCCTCAAAGTGTGCTTCATCGGGATTTATACCACTATTAGTTCCAGCCATATGCAAAGCCTTGCAGCCACTTCCCTTGACATGTTTTGTCAATAGGTCCATTTCAGTCATCATTTTGGCCATGTTTTCATCTCACTCCTTGTTCTTTTCTTGTTTTTCGATTGGCATCCCAAAGTTCAAAAGAGACACCTGATCTTCTCAAGTGTACCGTGCACGATTAATATATCTAATCTCATTGAAGGGCTGATTCTATGTCAAACAGTTGTCTCATGATTCCGCCTCAAATGAGAAGGTCTCTAACACCTTTCTTTACTGTGTCAAGGCTCCAGTAAAAGTATTGCAATAACACATTGTCCGGTAGCCGGTGAGTTGGACATTGGAGCAGCAACTTTTGGAACTTTAACCATGTCTCTTAAATAGGTTCGCCATCAACTCACTTGAAGTTCTTAATATTATCCCTCAACTTAACCATCTTTGTAGTAGGGAAAAACCTTTCACAAAACGCATCGGTGAGCTCCTCCCAAGAAGTAATTGAATCCCTTGGTAGTTTAGTCACCCACTTCATTGCTTCCCCCATTAGAGAAAGGGGAAACAACCGAAGTCGGACTGACTCTTGAGTGATGTTCTTGAAAAAGAATGGCCCACATACATCCACGAAGTTTCAGATGTGGTCATGAGGGTCCTCATTAGTGAGTCTTCTAAAGAGGCCCTTCATTTGCAACAGCTTCAACATTGTGCTAGTCACATGGAACACGGCATTGCCCATAGTCGGAGGCAATCAAATAGTATCTGCACTTCCCAACTGATCCTCGTTGACATCATCCAAAATGCCAATGTCATCGTTGTTCCCAAGTTGGGTAGAGATGTTCCTATTTACACACATCTCTTCCCCTTTTTTAGAGCAGCCAACAAAGAACACAAATAAGATGATTTAACTACAACATGATCAGTTCACGACTAAACTTCAATAAACAAATTCTAAACACCACTCCCCGACAACGGCGCCATTTTTGATAACTCTCAACTACACTTCATCCAATTATAAGTGTAGGCGGTCTCTAAAAAGTATAAATCCAACTAAGAGTTGGGGTCGATCCCACAGGAAGTGATGCAGTAGAGAATGCGATCAACAAGTAAAATGGTGTCCTAATTGTTTGTAGAGGTAATGCTTTCGCAATAATAAAACAAATAAAAAAGTTTCAATGATTAATATCAAATTGGGGGATTTGGGTAACCAATTTATGACAATTATAACGGGAAGTAAACAATTAGAGATTGGTCTTTAGGAGTGTAATAAGTTGAGTGCTAAATTCGCGTAATGGATGATTACTAGTTACTCAAAGATGTTGAATCGAACCTGGGTAGGCTAGGTTTTGAGTGCAACAGTCATTTCTCAATCAACTATTGCGCTTCAACCGAGTTCTTTCGAACCTCAACAAGCAAAACACAATCGAGCAACCCAATTCCTTAATCAATCCACTCTTTCAAGCAAGATTTGTAAGAATGCAATCAAACCCACTTTCCTAAGCTAGATTCTTAAAGAAGGAATCACTACAACTATCAACCAGTAATTCGACTCTAATACCTCTTTCTCAAGAAAGTTTAGAGTACTAAGCTAGAACTGCATTTGCAACTACAATTCCTTAATTTAACTTGAACAATTAATTGAACCCACTTTAAAACAACAATAAAATAAGTAACTAACAACACCCATTAGCTAATTAACGCATTCAACTACATAATCAAACCCCCAAGGAAAGGGGGTTTTATCCATACATAGAGAAAAACAAGACATCAATACCAATGACGTTTTCCATCGTATTTGACAACGATTTGGAATTCCAAAATACTGAAATTTAAGCTAAAAATCTCAATCTCTAAATCTCTACTCCAAAATGTAAAAACAATGTTTTAGAATGTAAAAACTTAAAAACACAGAAGTGAACAATGTGGGAACTCCTTCTCTTCTTTTTAAATTGCATTTATACTTTACCAAAATTTTAACATAGAGTCAACTCGACGAGGTAAGTCGGGTTCGCCGACCAGTTTGGTGAACCACCGAGTTGCTCCTCTTGTCGCCTTTTTGGCTTGGTTTTTTCATCAAAGTATTCTGTAACTTTCAGCGAGCCAAATCATCATCTCCAATCTCTTTTGTGTGTTGTCGAATCACTTGTCTGCTCACCAAGTTGGTTTCATCTATGGGCTGGCATGCTGGAACTTTAGGCGAGCTGAAGGTCCACTCGGCGAGTCGTCGAGTGGCTTTGGCGAGTACCAGCTTTTCTTTCCTTACACTTTTTCAACTTTCCTCTCATTTTTTCCTCTTTATGTCATTTCCTTGCTCTTTAGCCATCCTTCCTGCATATCAACACTTTAACATCAGTTATAAGCATCGAATAGGCATTGAGGACTCAAAATCCCCGATTCATCAACACCCCCAACTTAAACTTTTGCTTGTTCTCAAGTAAAACACAAGATAGATCAGGCCAACAGAGATATCTACAAATAGTGTTACTTGAGACTCAACATGAATGTACATGAGGATCACTCTACACATGAAATGTTCAAGTGTGCACTAAAAGTTTCAAACTATGACTAGCCATCATAGAATAGAGTTCAAGCTCACAATGCTCACTCCAAATGCAAAGTCATGCTCAACAAGAGTATTCGAATGCCCTCACATCAAGGATGATTCCATGCTCTCATAAAGTTCATCAAAGATTCATAACTTAAGGAATCAAATTCAACTCGCACACTCTCAATGATAAACACATGCATGATTTTACCCATTGGCTTGCCCGTATTTTCCGCTTAACACTTCATTTGGCTTATGCAAGATCACCAAGGTCTTCCAAGGCTTGTAACTGGGTTGAGGGTAAAGGTTTGACCATTTTGGTTTAGTGACTTCTACCTTCATGAAGCATGGCTTGAATTTCGCTTCTTCTCCTTTTATTTAACTCTTTTCATCTTCACAACCCACCCTAGGTATATTAAAGCACAAAAATTCTTGGATTGCTTATCGGATACCCATTTTCTTTCCACCAATGCTTCAAATTTATTATTCAATCTTTTTCTCTTTTTTTTTTCTGCCACCATTTTATTTTTTTATATGGAGGTGTTTCATATTTTTCAACACAAGTCTTCAAGGGTGGATTTCACAAACTTCTTGCTCAATTTCTTTCCTCATTTTTACCACGCCCCCAACTTAGGCTTTTGACCTAAGTTGGATATTCAAACGGACCAAGGCTTTATGAAGGTTTTAGGTTGGTAGGCTTGGGCCAAATGTATTCATATTTTATCCAAAGAAAAGGTTAGACTCAAATGGTGCCAAGCTAGGTTCACACTTTGACAAGGTGGTCACAGTGAGGTATATTAGCTATTTGGTTCACTCGCAAAATTTTTGTGCATAAGATCATCTCTTTGATTCACCAATGCTAGTCAATAGGACAAAAGGGGCAAGTTTTAGGTATCACCAATCACATATTTAAACAAAAACTCACCACATAAGGCATTCAACACAATTATCGATTATGACTCTACAAGTTAAGCTTGCGTGCAACGATCATTACAACTCACTTCAACAATTGACTAGTCACAATGAGATGCTAAGAGTTCACATATGACTTAGGCAACTCAAATTTGCCTCATCGAACTTGCACATATATATCGTTCAATCAAGATCACTATTCAAGTCATCGATATTGATCGCAACCGATACTCAGATATGCAAAGGAACATCCACAACATTCACACATCAAGAAATCAGGAGATGGATCAATGGGATTAAAAACCAACATTCACAAATTTAGCCATAAAATGAGAGGTTTTGGACACAGCCAAAATTAGTAAAATAAACGATCATCCAAATCAAAATAAAATAAAATAAAAACCAAATAAAATCGAATGGGATAGGTATGAAGATTCCGTCACCCCCACCAAAATAAACTTAACAGTGTCCTCACTGTAAAATAAAATAAATGTCTCCAAAGTAACTAAAAAAATAGCAAGAGATTCCAGATCCACCAATCAGGCTAAGCCTGAGGCGACTGTTGTGCTTTTGGGCACTCTCAATCTGGGCATTAGTGCCTGGCTCTCCACCAATAGTGGGTTGTGATCAACTAGGACCAATCATTGATGTGTCCCACAGTGAGTCTTCCATAGAAAGTTGGACCAAATCACACTCATAGTCCTCCAAGCCCTTGTACATCGCCTTCTCTCGAGTCGCTAACTCCTCTTCATCAGTCTCCAGCGGATCTGACTCATTACCATCAACCACTAAAGTAGTATCTCTGGTTACAATAGCTGGAGGGATCTTATAAATAGCTGGAACATCTGAACTCGGACCCTCGGGAATGTCAAATCCACCCCAAAGCATAGAGATGTTTGTATACTTCAACTCGTCCACGTCACGGCAAAGTCCAACAATGTCAGCCCTCAAGGTTGTCAAATCATTGGTCAGGTAATCACTTCATTAACATGCCTCCACCATCGCAGTCAGTGCATGTAAACCTCGACCATGGGAGGTAATCAACTCACGGTGTCCGTGTAGATCTTCCCGAATGGGTGCAAGTGTGGCCTCAATAGCCAGATTAATCATGGAGGGCAAAGCTTCCTCAACTCTCGAAGCAGGCACATCGACTGAATGGGTGAGGTGGCCCATTTAGAAATCATGGCCCGAGTCAATGGGGGTGGGAGGTAGCAGCAGCAGAAGTAGCATGAGTGGAGGAACTAGGCATATATGTCGGCTCACTAACCATAGTAGTAGGAGTAGTTTCCGTCTCTATGGTCTCTACATCGATATCTAGGGATGTATCCACCGGTGCTTCCCTTCTCCTCTTGGACTCATCCTTCATGTATTCCACCTTGATCCTACGGATGCCAGTAAAAGAGGTAGGAGTAACCTTAACATCATTTGTTGTCCATGAATAGCACTCCGACCAGGCGACAGAGATCATTGATGAGAACTGGGAAGGGTAAGGAGGTCTGACTCTGTTTGGCCCTCATGACCATCTCCTGCGCAATAAGTTCAGCATTTCCCGATCAATAATGCTCCATAGAAATGTAGCCTTTGGGTGCCGGAGGTTGGACTCATTCTGCAACGGCATCAAGGTGCTGTTGATGAACCCAAACCAGTACCAAGCAGCGACATGAATATCCCTCTTCTCAATACGGAGCCCTGCCTTAAGCGATAGAGGTGACACATCTGACATTAGGGAAGCCAACCACCCCTTCAAGTCATCCAACGACTTGGTCTTGAGTGTAGAAGTCATGGTATGGATTACCAGGACTCTCCAAGCAAGTAGCTCATTTATATCGGTCTCGCTGCATTTGACCTTCTTCCCACGCACTTCAACAAAATCTATTGTTTCCCCTGCTCCATCCTTTTGCTTCCCTTTCAGGAACAACATGCATAGCTGTCGTAGAATTCTCAGACCCACGTTTGCACTTACAGGTTTCGGGGCTTTGTGAACTGCTAAAATTAGTGGAACTAGAGTGTGTCCTACACTACGGGATACCTGTCAACTACCATATCGATGGACAAACATCTTCTCCTCCAAAATATTTCTCATACCGGCAACCTTCAGCCTATTCATTGAGCATGGTGGAGGTGCCTGGCAGGGGCCACCAGTGGTTCCTGTTCTTCTGCCTGTGCTGGAGATGGTGGAGGTGTCTGGAGTGTCAGGATTCTCGCCGGATCATGCAGCGCTTTGGAGTGAAACTCAACACGTCTGGGCTGAAGGGTTTGATTATCAATTTGTTTGGACTCTTAGACTGGAGTCTTGAACCTAACATTTTCCCCACTTTCAGACTCAGATGTAGTGAGGTGGGTAGAGTAGACACCCATGTTGTCGGAGCAGGAGATGCTAGAACTAGGCTCCGCAAGTTGTTTTCCCTTACCCCCCTCTACTTGTCTGAGTGGGTCCAGGTCTTGTAGATCTTAGAGGTGCAACCTCTGCAATAATTTCTACTCGTTTTACCCTTTTGCATTGTTGGGGACCCTTAACTAGAACTTTTGGTCTGGCCATATTTGTCAAAACAAGTAAACAACACGAATTTGGTTGAAAAGGGTTAGTAAAATATCACAATTCAAAAGCACACGATTTCGCCAATCAACTCGACGAGTCACTGAAGTCAATTGGCAAGCTCTCTAGACCTCGCCGAAAATTACATAATAAAATATCATAATGTTAGCACAAAATAGCAAGGTAGAAGGTCATTCGATGAGTTGCTGAACCTAATCGGTGTGGCAAGAGTAACTCACCAAATTTTATAGAGTAATTCCAAAAACTGGGCTTCTAAAATGGCGAGGTCAAAGACATTCGGCAAGTCATCGAGTCATCTCGGCGAGCACATGCGTATCGCCAAATATTACATAATCAAATAGTAATATTCCAAGGTAAAAAGGCAATGAATAGAGTCAGTCGGCGAATCACCAAGTCATTCGGCGAGCTCGACTAAGCTCGCCAAACGTCCGTTGTGCCAAAACTTTACTCCAACTCCCAATTCTCAACGCTCAACCTACGATAACCAAATCAAAGCCTTATTATACGCAATTCAAGACTTTCTTTTACCATAACTTACCCCGGGGTACTCAGATTTCCCCCAAATTATCTAGATTCGACAAAACAACGTCTTTGCCCTTAAAAATGACATCACCCGATCCATCATTGGAAAAATTAAAGTTGTTTATAAGTGCAATTTGGGTTACTTAGACTTCACCCACACCAACCCAATACACACAACTATCGTTCAAACAATTTAAGCCCGAAACTTAAATTTAATTACGCCAAACACAAAATCTAACATACTAGATTACCCAACATTATTCAATTATTGATTAAACACACAAAGATAAACATTAGATCCATCAAACACACAAGCATGCTTAGAAGTGGACAAGGAAACGATAGGGGTAAAAGCAAAAGCGATCAAGTCAAAGAACTCCAATCAAACATTGACACTCACACAAAAATTAAGTACAAACTAAGATCTAATATGAAGTTGAGAGAGTGCAAGAGTCAAAAATTTCAAAATATATAGAGATTTTGAATTTAGAATGGTTGAAAGTTTTTAACCCTTCAATTCGCGCCTCTGTCGTCAAAGTTCATTAATATCGCCGATCAACTCGACGACGTGTCGAATTGATTTTTGTTCGCCAAACTTTCCAGAACTCCAAACATTTTGTTGGTCAAAATACGAGATCAACATCAGGCTCGTTGAACCACTCGGCAATTCACTGAGTGGATTCAGACTTCGCCATTCGGCCTATTTCTCCCAAACATTGAATTTCAACCTGCACAACCAACAAATGTTATTCACATGCTAAAAAGTAAACACTTAGGTTGCCTCCCAAGATGCGCCTCACTTAACGTCGTGGCACGAGGTAGTCATGGGATCATGTCTCATTTGTCAGGTTCACCAAAGTATCACTTGGGAGCCCCCCTTTTTGCTTTAAATCTAAATGTCCCAATATCTTACTCATCTGTGTTTCCAACTGCTTAATGGTTACCAAGTATGATGTGACCGTTTGGTTAAGGGAAGAGACAACATTTTTCATTTCCTTTTGCACCTTGTTCGATCCTTCCACTTTGTTCAGAATACGAGCAAGAATATCCTCGATTCAGAAATTTTCAAGATTATCACTTGGTTCTTTGGATTTTGACACTCATGGGGAGGCACATATCGATACTTTTTGCCATCCCGGTCCCTCCAATTTGCACCAAGGTCAAGCCATTCACAATCTCGATCTCTCCAACCATCATCCCGATCTCTATTCCAACTTTGATTCCTTCCCGATCTTGGATAATTCGGACAAGAAGCCCCGCTTGGTTTGTCAAGAAATGCACTTCTTCATTGTACATGGCCCCAAAGTGTGCTTCGTCAAGATTTATGCCACTATTAATTTTAACCGCATTCACAGCCTTGCATCCACTTCCCATGACATGTTTTGTCAATAGGTCTATTTGGGTCATCATTTTGGCTATGTTTTTATCTTGCTCCTAGTTCTTTTCTAGTTGTTCTTTTGTCAGCCCAAAGTTCAAAGGAGACACCTGATCTTCTCTATTGTACCATGAACAATTAATTTTCATCATCTCATTAAGAAGGGCTGATGTTATGTCAAACGGTTGTCTCATGATTCTTCCTCAAATGAGCTAGTCTACCACACCTTTGTTGACCGTGTCGAGACTCTGGTAAACAATATTGCAATTGCACGTTGTCCGGTAGCCCATGAGTTGGACATTGGAGTAGCAATTTTTGGAACCCTAAACATGTCTCATGGATAGGTTCACCATCAACTCGCTTGAAGTTCTGAATATTATCCCTCAACTTAACCATCTTTGGAGGAGGGAAAAACCTTTCATAAAACATATCGGTGAGCTCCTCCCAAAAAGTAATTGAATCCTTTGGTAGTTCAGTCAACCACTTCATTGCTTCCCCATTAGAGAAAAGGGAAACAAATGAAGTCGGACAGGCTCTTTAAAGATGTTCTTGAAAGAGAACGGCCCCCATACATCCACGAAGTTTCAGGGTCATGAGGGTCCTCATGAGTGAGTCTTCCAAAGAGACCCTTCATTTGCAACAGCTGCAACATTGTGTTCGTCACATGAAACATCGCATAGCCCACGGTCGGAGGTAATCGGATAGCACTTGCACTTCCCAATTGATTCTCATTGACATCATGTAAATTCCCGATGTCATCATTGTTCCCAAGTTGGCTGGAGTTTCTCCCATTTACATTTATCTCTTCGCCTATTTTAGAGCAGCTAACAAAGAACACAAATAAGATAATTCTACTAAATCAAAATTAGTTCATGACAAAACTTCAATAAACAAATTCTAAACACCACTCCCCGGTAGCGGTGCCATTTTTGATAACACTCAACTACACTTTATCCAATTCTATGTATAGGCAGTCACTAACAAGTATAAACCCAACTAAGAGTGGAGGTCAATCCCACATGGAGTGATACAATAGAGAATTGACCAATAAGTAAAATGGTGTCCTAATTATTTGTAAAGGTAGTGCATTCGCAATAATAAAACAAATCACAAAGTTTCAATGATTAATATTAAATGGGGGGATTTGGGTAACCAATTTACGACAACTAAAACGGGAAGTAAACAAGTAGAGATTGGTCCTTACGAGTGTAATAAGTTGAATGCTAAATTCGCATAAGGGGTGATTACTAGTTACTCAAAGATGTTGAATTTCATTGGGTAGGCTAGGGTTTGAGTGCAATAGCCATTTCTCAATCAATTGATGCGCTTCAAGCGATTTCTTTCGAACCTCAACAAGCGAAACATAATCGAGCAACACAATTCCTTAATTAATCAACTCTTCCAAGCTAGATTTCTAAGAATTCAATCAAACCCACTCTCTCAAGCTAGATTTATTAAAGATGCAATCACTACAACTATCAACCAATAGTTCGACTCTAATACATCTTTCTCTAGCAAGTATAGAGTACTAAGCTAGAACTGCATTTGCAACTACAATTCCTCAATTAAAACTTGAACAATTAATTCAACCCACTTCAAGACAACAATAAAATCAGTAAATAACAACACTCATTAGCTAATTAATGCATTCAACTACATAATTAAACCCCGAAGGAAAGGGGGTTTTAGCCTAGCATAGTGAAAAACAAAAAATAATTACCAACGAAGTTTTCCATCTGATTTGACAATGATATGCAATTCCTAAATGCTGAAATTTAAGCTAAAAATCTCACAATCACACAATCTCAAAATCTCTACTCCAAAATGTAAAAACAATGTTCTATAATGTAAAAACTCAAAAACCAAGAAGTGAACAATGTGGGAACTCCTTCTCTTCTTTTAAAAATTACATTTATATGTTCCCAAAATTTCAAGACAAAGTCAACTCGGTGAGGTAAGTTGGGTTCGCTGACTCGTTTGGTGAACCACCGAGTTTCCCCTCTTCTGGCCTTTTTGGCTTGTCTTTTTCATCAAAGCATTTTTGTAACTTTTGGCGAGCCAAATCGCCATCACCTATCTCTTCGGTGTTTTGCCGAATCGCATATCTGCTAGCCAAGTTGGTTTAATCCATGGGCTGGCATGCTGGAACTTTAGGCGAGCTGATGGTCAACTCCGTGAGTCGTCGAGTGGCTTTGGCAAGTACCAGCTTTTCAACTTTTTCAGTTTTTTTTCTCCTTTATGCCTCGTAATGTCCTTGCCTTGCTCTTTAGCCTTCATTTCTCCATATAAACATTTCACATCAGTTATGAGCATCAAATAGGCATTGAGGACACTAAATCCTCGAATAATAAGCCCAAAATGTGTCGAAATGCCCAACTCACCAACTCATCACCTACGATTCGTAGATCGTAGCCCAGTCCATCCTAGAAAGTCCGCGTACATTGCATTGAGACTCAACATCTTTGAATTGTTCCATTACTTAACCCTACAGTAGTGTCATGACCCAGAGTTACCCCCAGAAGCGACACGGCGTACTTGACCCCGAAGGGGTCTCATACGAGCCTCTGGCATCATCATAACATAAGACATAGAAATAATGTTGAAAATTTTAAAACTTTTACAATAGAAGTCCAACTTCATCTTTCATAAAGGAAAAATCAAAGGAATCTAGACTTTGTCTCATACACCATCTAAAACATAGGAATACAAAGTTTGGGACTTAGCCCTTTACATCAATAAAAGTCTCAATATGAGAAGTACAATAGAAACTAATAAATGGATAATATGTCCTCGAACTTGAGGACTCACCACAACTTGGAGATAAGCAATCCAAGTCTTATTCAAGAAAGGCGAGTGTATGACACCTAGCCGGAACCTACACTTATCAAAAATGTAGAAGAAGTAGGGGTTAGCACATAATATGTACTAAGTATGGAAGAATGCATAAAATCCTTGAAATATAATAAAAGGACATTTTAGTGAAAAGTATGCATTTACCAAGTTTGGAGACCGACATGCATTTTCAATGTAAAAGACAAGCTATAATCACATTTATACTCACAACATAGTAACATCAATACCTTACCAACCCCTAAGGAACACTTGTGCAATGTATGGTTGGCATCCCATAATACTAACCTTACTAAGTACTCTTTTGAAGGTACCTTAGTCATACATATCATCTTTAGACCTCATCAAAATCAATAGTCACAAATGAGGAACTAGTCATGTACATTACTTGAATTATAAGGAAAGTCATTCATAACAACTATCTATTCAACATACATGCATACATTCAAATCTCATCATAATATAAAGGAACCATCCCATGAAATCCTACTAAGTCTACTTGTGCAATGTGGAAGTGAAGTCCGATACCCCCACTTCTACTAAGTAAAACTCACCAAGAAGTCATAGTGTAGTTCATGTCTCATTCATCATCTCTATTATATAGGGAAAAGTAGCCTTAACCGACATAGACCATGTGAGCTACATGGAATCTGGTGTCGTGTAACCCCACACAGAAATAAAGTGTCCTACTTGCCTAAGGTAGAACTAAATGTATAGCTATAAGGTGGATCCACTAGCTAAAGACCTATGTGGGCACATCGTTATGGGATAGGGAGATTTCTTCTGGCAACCCTACCTCTTGCATTGGCGGAGGAGCCTCCATCTCATGAGTTTACTTTAGATGACCCAACTTATTGCACTGACGGAAGGGCCTTTACCTCACTTTCCATATCCTCTCGGTACTAAGCATTATTTCCCAATTATTCATAATTAGTCTTGAATTGTATTTACATCTGTGAAGGAGTGCTCTACCCTTCATTCAATACAACTCATAAAATAGCTCATAGATTCAATAAAGTGAGAACTAACTTTCAACCTTAGAATCATCATTAACATGTGAGTAAGCCTTTCACATTACTGTTCATATTGTTTTCATGAGAATAGACTTTCCATAAGCACAACAACAATATCATCATCCTAGAAAATTCATACATAATCAAGTGTAAGGGTAAGGGAAGAATGACCTTGCAACAATACCTCAATTTACACAATAGTCATATGATCTTCATTTTCTAAGTGAATCATGAGTCCATACACAACATTCATCAACATGTATAAACCATAGCAATTTACCCCCTCTCAAGGGTTATGAATCATGTCTCACAAGTACACCTAAAGATACTACAATAGGTATGAATAAAACAAGATTCAATAACTAGATTAACATAGATACAATTCATAGTATTCATCTTACATCAATATACCCATCACATTTCATGAAATTGGGGGTCATAGGGGAGTACATGGGTTCATGGGAAATTTTACAATAAAAATCACCATTAAACACCAAATCATCCATCATATAAGACAATTAACATAATGAGATCATTTTTTAGGAAGTGGTTAGAATGAAAACCCTAGTTTTATGAATTTGAAATCAAAGAGTTGAAGGGCTCCATGGAGAAAAGTTTTCCATGAATCAAGTCTCCCATACCTTAATTGATGTTTTACTCACGAATTTGGAGTGAAAAGGATGGAGCTTGAAGCCCTAGCTTGACCTTGGTGATGTTCTACAATGGAGTCTAGAGAGAGAAATATCTTGGAGAGGAGAGTTGGTTGAGTTTTGAGTTTGTGAGTTGTGAGGTATTAAAAGAGTTTGTTAATACTTAATATATAATTATATATGTCTAAATAACTAATTTAAACTGGCCCTAGCTTTTAATAATTAAAATAGAACTTACCTAATTTATTTGACCCTTGGTTCTTGACAACATTGCAAACCCCATCCACGACTCCCATCCATGGGGTGTGGATGGATCCACAGACTGTATTGGTCACTCGTGGATTGGGTCTAGGGCTGGTCATTTGTCCTTGGTCCAGGACTCATCCATGAGCCTCCATCTACGGGGCGTGGATGAAATGACCCAAAAAGTTCTTAAAAATGTGCTTCGGAAGTTACCGGAAACTTGTTTAGCTATATATAAAAAAATCCGTTTCATTTTTCGAAAATCCGACTTCATATTCTTGTTTAGGGGGTCAAATTGAGTGGGA
>JAJOOF010016310.1:0-12379 GCA_029582545.1 Solanum lignicaule
AATATTATCTTTATATATATATATATATATATATATATATATATATATATATATAAAAGAATCCTAGGCCGCTTCCGTGGCACTCTTAGAATTCGAAATTTTACTTTTATATTTTCCTTCGTACTTATAATTTTTTTACCCCTTTTTATTTTTACCTTTAAACCTGTTTCTTCAACTCTTGCGTCCTTTCAGATTCTTGTATTCCTTTGGTTGCGCCTCTTCAGGAACTACATATAAAAATTATTGTATTCAGTGACGGACCCAGGATTTTCGTTCAGGGGTTCGAAAAATAAAAGTATAAATGTGTAAATAAGCCAACAAAACAAATTTTCAAGTAGTATATAGTTTATATGTACAAAAAGTTAGTTTCGTTACAAGAGACCCGAAACTAACATGAGTGATTACAATAAAACAAAAAGTTACCACTTTACAATGTGTCAATCTAGAACTAGGATGCTAAGTAAAGCAAAAAATGGTGCTAACTAGAACCAAAAAAATTAGCACTTCACAATGTCTCACTCTATGACTAGAGTGCTAACTACAAACTCCAAAAAGAGCTCAGTGCTAATACTTTTCAAGTTACAATACTATTCGACGAGGTTTCATTGCTTGAAGAGACAAAATAATATCATTTGTTGAAATATCATTAAACACATCCTTCTCCATAAAAGGAATCATGCAACAGCTCAAGAACTCATCATTCATTCGACTTCGCAACTCATTCTTAATAAATTTCACTGCCGGAAAAGCTCTTTTAATGGATGCAGTGGCAACTGGCAGAAGCAAAACAAATTTCGCCAAATGAAATACAAAAGAATAACATGAATGCTTTTTTGTCTGAAGTCTGAACTAATCTTTTTGAAAGATCACAAAGTCCATGTAAATCAGAGAACCTTTTATCGATATCACGAACATCAATAATGTAATTTGCAAGTTGATTCTCAAGTGCATACATGCTAAGTTCATCAAAGTCATCAGGATATAATTCAACCATTCTCATTATTTTCTGGATATCAAAACTTGAAAATGAGTCTACCGGATTCAAACAAGCAACTCCATAAAGCAACTCAGTTGTCACCTCACTAAAACGATCATTGAGTTCTTGTAATTGTCAATCAATTATTTTTTTTAAAATACTTCAATACAATAATGATGAAAAACAGTATAATCAGCAGGTTTACGCTGGGATCTTCCAAAATTAACATACGACTCATCAAAATTAGGTACCACAATATTATACTTGTACAAAATGTAGACATTTCAACAACAAATAAATCTCATCTTTCATTTTTCCCTCAACTCTTGCGGCCTTCTCTTGACCACTTTAACAAGTAGCATGGCATTTGCAATGTATTGCTCCTTTTTTTTTGTAAACATGTACTAAGATCATTTGTAATTCCTAAAACTTATTTCATCAAATGCAATATGAATGCAACCTCATATGTTTGAGCAATTCGATATATCATGTTGCCCTGGATCTTTCATCCATAGAATGTGCAGTTTCAACAATATTATCAAGAATATCTATAATTGTACCAAACTTGAGAATAAAACAGTTAAACGATTTGAAGTGAGATTCCTAACGAGTATCGCATGCACTAGAAATACCAACTTCTTGATGCAGGCCTCTACCAGTTTTAAGCTCACCCATATCAAAAGCCTCTTGATTTTTTTATTTTTTTATTTTGATATTCTGGACATTCATCCATACGTTTATAAGAAGCCACCAACACATTAAAAATATTTGAAATCAAATGTACAAGTTCTCCAACTTGAAGACATCTTTTAGAAACACCAACAAGAGTTAATTGAAGTTGATGAACAAAACAATGTATGTAATAAGCTGATCTACTTTCTTTCTTAATCAACATCTTAAAGCCATTGATATCACCTTGCATATTACTTGCTCCATCATAGCATTGTCCACGCACATAAGATAGACTCAAGGAATGTTGAGAAAGTATATTGACATTTGCTTCTTTTAGAGATAAAGCACTAGTATTTTTAACACGAACAATGTCAAGAAGTCTCTCCATCACAAACTCTTCTATCAACATACCGTAAAACAACCGTCATTTGCTCCTTGCGTGAAACATCAAAAGATTCATCAACCAATAAGGAAAAATAATCGCCATTTAGTTCCTTTATGATTCCCTTAATTGTTTCAATCTTGCAAGCAATCACAATATCTTTTTGAATCTTTGGACAAGTCATTCGGTCATTTTGAGAAGCATTTTTCAATACAAAACTATGAATTTCATCACACTTTTAAGCATAAAATGAAAGAATTTCAAGAAAATTATCTCTGTTAAGTGATAATTTAGATTCATTGTGACCTCGAAATGCCAAGGCCTGTTTCACAAGAAGTCTTGCTACATCAATTGAAGTTGCTAAGCAGATTTGATACCTACGCTTATCTTGATTAGATTGTTTCTCAAATGAAGCATGAATAGATTGTTGTTGCCGCATTAGATCTTCACATTTTCTTTTTGACTGATTGTGAATGCTAATATGCCCACCAACATGTGTTTGCAAACTAGTCTTTCTATGCCAACTCCTAAACTCCATACTCGAAAATGTTTCACCTCCACCTTGAAGATTGTTATTTCCCTTGAATAAATAACAATACAAACAAAAGACTACATCTTTACTTATAATATACTCTAACCAATTAGGAAATTCATTAAATCGTTTATGATTAAAACGACACATATCTCCACAAATCTCTGTTTGTGGAAATTCTCTTAATAGAGGTGGACAAGGTTTTTTCTGGAGATAAGCTCTTCTAATAGCGTCACGATGATTTGGATGAAATTTCAGAATTTGAGTTCTTTCACCTGGATCAGCCTTTAAAGAACTTAAATCAAGTTCTTGAGAAGAATGTGATGGTATTTCCAAATGAATAATATTTTCTTTCCTGTTAGGTTGATTCTGAGCAATAGAATTTGAATTTGATACTTTAAAAAAGTACTTCTCCATTGACTATGAATCTATACAAAATAGTTGAATTGTTAAATGCATTAAGAATATTTTTTTTACAAATTACATTAGATATTATCATCAAAATTCAATTGGTTCATAAATCTAGTTACAACTATCAAAGAAAGAAGTAGAAAAAACAATAAAAAAATTTCACAATTTAAAATAAAGATAGTCCATATTCAATCACGAAAGACAAATTTTTCAAGAAAATGGAGAGAAGAGCTTACATCGGAGAAAAAAATAATAAATTAATTCTTTAGATTTTAGCTTTGAGCCTTCACTTCAGATAATCAGAGCTACTATAACCTTAAAAAATAAAGACCCAATTTTTTTAAAAGAAAAATTTGCTACAAAGTTTTTAGTTTTTATTTCGTGATAATTGAAAAAAAAAAAAAGAGGAAAGGGTTTTACCTTTTAAGCAATAAGCATGAGTTTGATTTTCCATTTCAAATTGAATGTGAGATTCAAGTAAGAAGCAAATCAACAATAGAAAATTATAGGAAATTTGGAAGGTGAAAAATTATTTAGCCTTTAGGAATGGGACCCTTGAATTCTTTTGGCTTTAAAACTACACTTTGGCACTTTTTTTAAAAAGAAGAACTAAAAAAATGTGAAAAAACAAAACTGAAACAAAAAAATAAAAAAATTGTAACACCCCGAAAAAATTTTGAGCTAAGATTCGAACCATCCTTCATTGTGAGTAGGATTTTACCAAGGAATTTAATTTTTCTTAAGTGTTAAGGTCACTAGATATAGCACCTCGAGTTTCAAAAAGAACTAAAGAGAAATTCATTCAAGTCATCCGTAAGTTCTTTTAAGTTTTGGGTCAACTTCAAACGACCATAACTTTTAGTACTAAATGAGTTAGGAGACCTATAAGATATCAAATGAAATATCTTTGAGTCCTCTTTCCAACGCCGCCTAGCTTGCTTCGGATGAGGGAGATATGTATGTTTGAGTTCAACTTGTCCAGTTAAGAAAATTTACCCGAATTAATGAAGGGTATTTTGGTCTTTTCCTTACCCCACTAGTCTAGCCCCTTTTTTTTAAACCTTTTAAGGGTCTAAACTGATTGAAATCAGTTTTAGTTATTTCTAAACGCGCTTAGGGTTTTTGAGAGGAGTTCAAGAGGAGAAAAAAGGAGAAAAACTTCAAGCATTCAAGATTCTTGCGATCTTCGAGGGATATCGCCAAGGATTTGATCCTAAAGAGGTATGCAAGTTTTCATAGTGTTGGGTTCGTTCACCCACACGTCAATCATGAGTTTCCACTTTCAAATTCATCGATGAGATTGAGTATATTGAGGTTCTTGATGAAATTTTTGAGGTGTTGTTATTCATTCTTAAATTATGATGGTTGGTTGAGTTCTTGAGGCGAGTATATTTTTAATGAGCATTGTTCTTGAGAGTTTTCGACTATATTTTCATGTAATTAAGTTGAGTAAACGAATCTAAAAGAGAGCTTGGAAGAAACCATTCGATTCTAGGTAAATTAGGGCAAAAAATTGAGAAGAGAAATTCGTCGGGTTTTCTAGGTAGGGGGCTGGCACGCCGCGTCAGCAGTGCGCCAGAAAGTTGGCTCTGTAGTTTAGGGGCTGGCGCTCCACGCCACTCAGTGCGCTAGAGTCGTTTGCCCCGTTCGAGTTTTTTTAAAGTGTACCTTCACTCCCTTCCTGATTTTACTATTCTAAATCACATCTAACAATCAGGAGATCCTATATATCATGAATCATAACTCTTGAATTGATAATTCAAATTCAATAAAGAGTTAAGAGTAGAGTTCAAGAAAGTCTTTGAGTTAAATTGTGAATCTCTTGATATCAGCTATCGATTTGAGCTAAGTTTTGAGGAAGTAAGTATGACAATGAGAAGAGTTGTACCCATGAGTTCTACATTATTATTGAGATCCTTGAGTCGAGTCGTTCATGCCCATAAATTCCGCATGAACTCCATAAATTGAGTATATTTGAGAGGAGTAGTATCTCCGAGTTCTAAGTTCTTGAGTATTGAGTTCCAAACCCTTTTTGAAACTATATTTCATAATTATGGATTACCATATGTTATACATAGAGGTCCTTGAGTTGAGTCGGTCATGCCCATAATTTCGCATGAACCATATGAGTCGAGCAATCTTGAGATGAGTAGTATTATTGAGTCCTTTAGTTCAGGAGTTGTTAAGTTTCGAGTATTAAGTTCTATTATGGTTATTGAAAAACCTTGAATTGAGTTGTTCAGTCCATAATTCAGCATGAACCCTATTTTGAAAAGTCTTTTACAATTATTTATAATTTATTTTAAGACTTAAGTAAATGAGGATGAGGAGAGTTGAGTTTCATTTTTCAAGAGTAAAATGTTTTTACATTTAAGATGAGAGAAAACTTTGATTTTCAAATGAGTTCATGAGGAGTTTTGAGCACTATCTCTTTTAAGAGAACCTTTTGAGTAATAATCTCCAAGTTTGAGGATGAGGAAATGTTTTTAAACATATGAGCATGAGTTATATTTTTGGGAGTAGTATTGAGCACCGATACGAGGACAAGTTCCGACAACTTAAAGTCCTCATAAATCATGTATGCCTACATGGGTAAAAAAAAGGTCATATTTTTTAGATGATTCCTTATTGCTTTTTAAGCATAGTTTAGTGGATCCACTTAGTTAATGATGTTTTATACTCCGGTAAGGTATAGGACAGTTCTAACACTGTGGGCGAGACGTTGTATCATCACATAGCTCATAGTGATGGTTGTCGGTTAGAGAATCTCCCAAATAAGAGTTATTGTTGTATTTTTGCATACAATTGAATTATTATTGTATTTTTGCATACAATTGAATTATTCATATTATTTTAAAAGTTTTTCATATATTGCATTTTTTATTATAGCTTTATCCTTAAGTATCTTGAGTTGAGTATTGTTGATTGAGTATCTTTAGCCGAGTATCTTCGAGTTGAGTATCTTACCTTTGAGTTGAGTATCTTACCTTTGAGTTGAGTATCTTATCCTTGAGTTGAGTATCCTATCCTTGAGGGG
The DNA here is from genome assembly GCA_029582545.1 of Solanum lignicaule. Classification (NCBI taxonomy): domain Eukaryota; kingdom Viridiplantae; phylum Streptophyta; class Magnoliopsida; order Solanales; family Solanaceae; genus Solanum; species Solanum lignicaule. The sequence goes on from JAJOOF010016310.1 coordinate 6,011, forward strand.
AGTTTGAGTTGAGTTGAGTGAGTTTGAGAAGAGGTAGGTATGTTTCTTTTCTATCCGTTCAAGCTTATGTTTATGCTTTAGAGTTCCTCTTACATGCTCGTACATTCAATGTACTGACGCCATTTGGCATGTATCTTTCATGATCAGGTATTCAGGGTCATCAACAGACGCTCTATTGATACCACTTGCAGTTCTAGTTAGCTTTGGTGAGCCTCCTTGCTTCCGGAGGGTTCCATTTTTACTTTCAATTGTTAGGATGTCGTGGGTCTTGTCCCAATAATCCTTCTGTAATAGTAGAGGCTTCATAAATAGTTTAAAAGTTGAGGAGTCTATCATTATTTCTTTTGTTGTTGTAATTAGGGGTGTTCACGGTTTGGATAAAAATCGATCCAAACCGAAAAACTGAACCAAATCGATTAAATAAACTGATTTTATTTGGGTTAGGTGTGGTTTGGTTTTAGATTTTTTAAAATTGATATTATTTGGGTTGGTTATGGTTTTGTTCGAAAAAAACCCAAAGAAATAACCAAACCGAACTGACAAATTATATACATATATTTTATTATTATACATACATAATATATTATTTTTATAAACAATTTTAAAGATCTTATATGTGTTTTCATCAAAATTTATTTATAATTTATTTATGAAAGCAAAAATTTCAAGGTGAGAATATTTATCTTATTGGTTTCATATATATGAGTGTCTTTGACAATTCTTTATGAGATTGAAAATGTCACTGTCTCTTCCTTCTAGGCCAAAATAATGAATTTTTGAAGTTTTATTCATAGTACATTCAATGATTGAAAGTTATGTAATGGCAGTCATTCTAACTATTTTCGTTTTGAATTGATTGTTGTCAGTTTTTTCATGTTTTGAATGAATTGTTTTTTTTTTGTCTATGGTTAATAACTAAATAACCGAACCAAACCAAACCTAAACCGATAACAACCAAACTGATAAATATATATTATAATTGGTTTGGTTTGGTTTTGATAATTTTAAAACTGATTAAGTTGGTTTTATTTTGGTTTTGACCAGTAACCGATCCAAACCAACCCGTGAACACCCCCAGTTGTAATGTTTTGAGTCTATGAGACATTTAACTAATACTTGTTAACTTATTTTCAAATGATTATTTGAATTGAGTTTAAATTAAATCTTTAAAGTTATATTTTGCATCATGAGTTTTCATTTTGCTTGAGTAAGTCTTCCGCTGAGTAATGAGCCAGGCCAAGGATTCTCTTAGGAACCAACAATGGTTTTCGAGTGTCAGTTACGCCCACTGAGTAATGAGCCAGGCCAAGGGTTCTCTTGGGAACCAACAATGATTTTCGAGTGCCAGTTACGTCCAGGGTAGGCTCGGGGAGTGACAAAAACAAAACGCTAACACAGGGAATTAAACCCTCAACGTGAAACTTAACTTTAAAGAGACCTACCGCTGCGCTATCATTTTCTCTTTGTTATTGAGGGGGTTCAAAATATATATATATATATCTACAAAAATACAGAAAACGTATCTTATATATACAATGTAATTTTTGCTGAGGGGGTTCGGGTGAACCCCTGGAACCCACATGGGTCCGCCCCTGATTGTATCTTCTTCTTCTGACAAATTTCATCCCTAATTTCTATGGAGCTTCGTCGATTTCTTTAAAGTCTACTTTGATCTTCACCGGAAAAAAAAATGAAACAAAACTACAATTTCCTTATTTTCCCAATTCAACATGTCAAAAGAAAAACTATTTCAACAGCTCAATTCTTGATCAACGTATCACAATCATGAGAATTTTTTGATTCGTACCTACTCTTTTGTGTCCATTTCCCTTCTGTCATAATTTAGTCCGACAACTAACATTAGTATTTCATTCAAAGTTTTATGTTTTGTGAATTTGTAAGTCGCAACTCTTTGGAAAAGTCATAATCCTTCATTGTGAAAAGGTAAAAATGTACTAGAAAACTTAGAAAATTCAAACTTTAAAAACATGAGGGAGCCCTATATTTGTAGCCAACAAAGGTAGTATGAACATGTGCTTATTGTGCCGTATCAGAAAAGGCACAACCCTTTAGAAAAGTCACAACCTTTCAGAAAGGTTACAACTCATTCAAAAAGTCACAACTTTTTAGAAAAGTCACAATCTTTCAGAAAAGTCACGACCCTTCTGAAAAGTTGCAACCCTTTGAAAAGATTACAATTCAACGGAAAAATTACAACTTCTTGAAAATGTCATAACTCTTCGAAAAAGTCTCAACCTTCAATGTGAAAAGATGTATGCTTTTACTATACTAGTACTACAATAATACGTATATAAATTTTCTTATACATTTATCAAACAATCCCTACATATTATTACACTTTGTCAATTTTTAAATACATATAATTACAAAAATCTGTTAGTATAGAATTGACCAGAGTAGTTTTTCAAATGTGTTCTTCACGTTGCGTGAACAAACTATTTTTGTTGTATATGCATTTTTCGATCAACTAATCTTGAATGCAAATAACATTGTTAATCATCTTAAACACAAACAACATTGTTAATCCCCATCGTTGGTGGATGGTTATACAAAAGATGAGATTGTTGGTTTTGTAAAGAGAAAAGGCATAAAGTGACACATGAAGTTGTTCCGAATTTTTAAAAAGATATCTTAACTATGCAGACGTCCTATTACCCCACAAAAGTATTAAATACTCTTGTAAATGGACCATTTAAACCCGTTTTCTCCCTATGTTTGCATTTACGCAGATGATGAGCGTGGATGTGAATTTTTTTTTTCAAAAACGAATTAAAAAGCGCCACGTGTCATTTCCTTCTCTATTATTTAATTACTTCTTCTTTAAAAACTCCATCTTTCCCAATTCTTTCAAAAAGATCTGATGGTTGAAGGTTTAAGCTAAAAAAATAATCATATTCTCTCTTGAATGACATCAATCCAAAAAGATAAGAACTTTCTAACTTCTTGTTAATTTTCAGTCGCCAGGGTGTAATTTATCCTTAATTTCTTTAAAAATTGAGAAATCAAAATATTCTTATAATGTCAAATACAAATCTTGAATTATATTTGTAATGGCGAGAATGATTCAATGTTGTGTGTGATGCGATTCAAACATGAAAACTTACTTTCAATGCAAATTTGATGGACAAAGCAGAAAATTCTTATGTCTTTTCTCATTTTAAAAACTTCTAGTATTTATTAAAATTTAGTTCCACAAGATGGGTGAGTCTGGAACATTATTTCATTCTGAAAAGCACCACAAATTAAATCATGAACTTAAATAAGCTCAACTCTTAACAATAATGACGGCAAAAATGGATGATTCCAAATAGCGAACGCTTGTTTCAGCATCCGGAGGTAAATCAGCTCCCAAAAAACTGAAATAATCAATTGAAAAGGTTTTGAAGAAACCCCATTAATTGAAAGCAGTGAGAGCGTCCTTCAGAGGCAAAGATGTGCCAATATTTCTATTTTGGGTATGCACTTTATTAATATTTAAATTAGTTCATTAAAAGGTGGTGTGCATCACGCTCCTATTAGAATTCTTGGGTTGGTGAGAAAATAGATCAAAATGGTCTCTTTACAATGATATTTATTACTTTTGTGGGGTAATAGGATATCCACATAGTTAAGGTGTTTAGTCTGAAAATTCGGGATAACTTCAGGTGTAATTTGATGTCTTTTCTCTTTTGTAAACACCAACATCCATTTGGGCATGATTTTAAGTCAAGTTGCTTTGAAGTTCAAATTTTGTTTAGACATGTAATTTATAATTTTTTAGGTTGTGTATTTTTCCTCGCAGGTTATGAAAATTATCTAACTTCTATATATAATATCACCAAATGAGCATTCCGTAATTCATAAATAAGACATCAAAAAATCTCAAGCCATCGTATTGATAAATCACATATACAACTAGCTATTCTTTAATATAATTCTTTTACATATACGAACAATCTATTCAATCTTCATGCACGAGCAAGAGTCCTTTTTTTTATACAAAATATAAATTATGATCAAGTTTTACATTTTAAATAAAATCACAATTTGAAATTCTAATTTTCGTAGAGGATTCAGAATTTAAAATCATGATCCCAAATTTTATGTTCAAACACATATTCAAAATTAAAAATAACGTCAACAATTAAAAGGTGAGTTAGAAAATAAGTTATAAGCTATTTTCTTATTAGTAACATAAGATTCTGAATTAAAGTGAATAATTTTTATGGCCGAACGGTTTCCTAACTTAAGAAAGGAAAAGGAGAAAATATATTTTTGTTAGTGACTATATTGTACCTCCCAAAACAAATTAGGACCCCATAACGTCATTTTACAAAACTTAAAATATTTTATATTTTAACCTTCTTTCCCATTATTAGCAAATTCCGTAAAACACCTTCTCACACAAGAACCCAATCTCCGCCTCCGGCCACACTCTAATTTATCGACCTAGGGTTTTCAGTCGCCGGGAAAAAAATCGATTTTCCGACGAATCTATCGAGGTTATTGAGGATTTGGATGAGAATACAAGATGCCGCCAAAGCAATCCAAAGCCGATGTTGCAAAGAAGCAGAAGGTAGTCGAAGACAAGACGTTCGGTCTTAAGAATAAGAACAAGTCGAAGAATGTTCAGAAATATGTTCAGTCTTTACAGCAAAATGTTGTGCCTAAACCTGATGCTAAGAAACTTGACGCCAAGGTACCTGCTCCTCTCTTTTTTTTTGGTCTTCTTTTGATTTTATGTTTTTTATTTTGGGTGAATATTTAGAAATTGAATAGAGTGGAGAGGAATCATGTAGCTGACTGTAATTAGCCTTTTGATTTGAATGTAGTTGTGTGATTTTTCCCGATAGATATGCAGGAGGAGGCATATAACTGTTCGAACTTAAATAGAGTACCGAGGATTCATGTAGCTGCAAGCAATTATCTTTTTGATTTGAGTATAATTGCGTTATTATTTTTGTGTGATTTTTTTCGATAGATATACTGGAGGCATATAGCTGTTCGTACTCAAATAGAGTACTGGGGATTCATGTTGCTGAAGACAGTTAGCCTTTTGATTTGAGTGTAGTTGTGTTATTATTTTTGTGTGATTTTTTCGATAGATATACAGGAGGAGGCATATATCTATTCGAACTTAAATAGAGTACCGAGGATTCATGTAGCTGAAAGCAATTAGCTTTTTGATTTGAGTATAATTGCGTTATTATTTTTGTGTGATTTTTTCGATAGATATACTGGAGGCATATAGCTGTTCGATCTTAAATAGAGTATCGAGGATTCATGTAGCTGAAAGCAATTAGCTTTTTCGTTTTGAGTGTAGTTGTGTTATTATTCTTGTGTGATTTTTTCTGATAGATATACAGGAGGAGGCATATAGCTATTCGAGCTCAAATAGAGTATCGAGGATTCATGTAACTGAAAGCAATCAGCTTTTTGATTTGAGTATAATTGCTTTATTATTTTTGTGTGATTTTTACGATAAATATATACAGGAGGCATGTAGCTGTTTGATCTTAAATAGTATCAAGGATTCATGTAGCTGAAAGCAATCAGCTTTTTCATTTTGAGTGTAATTGTGTTGTTATTTTTGTGTGATTTTTTCTGATAGATATACAGGAGGAAGCATATAGCATTATAGCTATTCAAGCTCAAATAGAGTATCGAGGATTCATGTAACTGAAAGCAATCAGCTTTTTGATTTGAGTGTAATTGTGTTGTTATTTTTGTGTGATTTTTCTGATAGATATACAAGAGGCATATAGCTGACCTCAACAAGCTTGAGTTTGAGGCGTGATTGTTGTATTATTCTCGCGTGATCTGTGTCTGTATCTATATAACTGATAGAGGACGTAGCTGACCGGCTAGTTTGGATTGACACATACTTGTGTTGTATTCTTTTTGTGTAATCGTTCTCCAACTGAAATAGGGCAGGTAGTTTCATTGTATATCCTATTCAATTAGATTGTGTTTGAGACATAGTTGTCTTTGTACAGTACATACATTCCTATGTGTTTAAGCCCAAACAGTGCAGGATGAATATAGAGAAGTGGCATGTGTGACTATTTCATGCCCGAATAGATGAAATGAATATAGAGGATTATATAGTTAATCCTGTGTATTATTTTTCTGTGTTTTTTTGCATATACATATATTGACATTTAAGCTTAATTTTGTCACAGAAAAAGAAGGAAGAAGAGAAAGCTAGAGAGAAAGAGCTTAGCGAATTGTTCAAAGTTGCTATTAACCAGCCTAAAGTGCCTCTAGGTATTCTTCTTCTTTTGATTGATTTCTGCTTTGTCTTATTTTTGTGTATCAATTTTTTTTTATTAGTGTGTAGTAGTGTCAATTTTAAAACGTTACTGTAGC
>JAJOOF010016312.1:0-12116 GCA_029582545.1 Solanum lignicaule
ACGGGCGTATGGCCTTGCCTTGCCATTTCACCTCTTAGACACGGGTTCGATTCTCGTAAGAGATAGGTACTCATTACCGGCCGCTTTCAGTTAGTGTTCATTGCTGAGTGATCGCTCACTATCTGGCTGGAAAAGATGGTCCGGAAGCTTCCTCTCTCCCAGACTTTTTTCAAATTTTTTTGAGTATTTTCTGGATTTTGATGAGTTGTAAGATAAAAAACCCTTTTTTTCTCAATTTTATCAATTATTTGATAATTATTAATACCAATTTTAGTATTTGGATTACTGTTGGTATCGTTCTTAACCCAGGCTTCAATATCTCCTTTTTGTTCAACTCCCCGTTTCTGGCATGCTATAGTTATTAAAGTCTCTCGACGGTGGGAATGGGAGATTATCGGTAAGCCAGATGCTTCGCGAACCCTATTCAACTTTAAGGCATTTCGTTGCACTTTAATCACCCTCGTGAAGAGGCGCACGAGACTTTAGCCACATCTTAACCCGAATGAGGCGATCAAGAAAGTCGTGGGCCTCGTAGTACCCGCATACGACAGCTCTGTGGAGCTTTTCGGGTCGAAAACCTATTCGACGTCAGAACCGATCTCATGATCTTAGGTGCGACCTTAGGGGTGTACCGGTTGTTATGCCAATAGCAGCGCCGGGCAGCTAAGTTGGTATGGAAGAACTGCTGCGCCACGGGAAATCGTTTAATTGGTTGAAACGTACCACTCATAACGGTGATATTGTAGGGATTTTTTTCTTTTTCAGATCGGTATTGACCATCTAATAAAAGCAGATCTTGGTCCATGGATTCCCTCTGTTGGAGGTAGACAGATGGCTCCAACAGCTCCCATGAGATGTGGATCATTGATGTTGGGCTCATGGACATCGTTGAGGTTGCCAATATCATCCAGATGGCCCACTTGGCTCCCGTTACTACCGTTAACACTCATGTTTTCTGAAATATTCACATAGCACACAAACAAAACTAAAAATTAGATAAGTAGACTACCACTAATAAGAACAAAGATTTTAATAATCTAAGAATTCTCAAATAACACCACTCCCCGGCAATAGCATCATTTTGATGCTTATCGTGACCAACGACACTAACCTACGGTATGAGGGTCTACGATCGTCAATAATATAGTAATCCAACTAAAGGTTGGGGTCGTGTCCCAAGCGAGTGGTTTTGAGAATTGATAGAAAAATAAAATTTAGTTCTAACTAGTCGTAGCTAAAGACATTAACGATTAAAAATATCATAAATCAAACGGGGGTGACACAAAAGTGTCAAATATCAATTGGGGGTTTTGTCACAAGTAGTAAAAACAACAAAAATAACAAGAAAATCAAGTGTGGGGAAGAGTTCTTGGGGTGTGAACGCAATACAAGTTGAGATAAATCGTTGGGTACATGCTTTCTATAGGAATTTTGCAAGATAATAGTGACTAGGCTAACCTTTAGATGGAAATAAGTTCCCTCTCGGGCAACTTAACGCATTTCAAATGCGTTCCTCTCGGACACCCATTTACCGCATGAAGGCCAGCCTACAACTTACCCCACTCACTCTCTCGAGCTGAGTGTTAGGATATGGGACTAAGGCTCACCCTCTCAGGATGAACCTCATGTCGACCCACTCCTTAGGCCATCAGTCTAGCGGTTTTGGTTTCGCAATATCCCTCTCGGGCAAGCCGAAAACACATGGGTGGTTTTGTATTTACAACTACAAAACCATTAAATTAAACCACAACCACTAGATGAATTCACCATTAAAATACATATATCCTATCAGCAAGCAAGACCCAACAACAATATCAACACATATTTGCTAAATCACACCCCAAGAATGGGGCTTTTTAGCCACACATAAAGAAATAACAAAATACACCTAAACTGATACTAAAATCAAATGGGTATAAGAAACTAAACCTTCATTTAAGCAAAGGAAGAGGAATAGAGAAGACTCACTTCCAACTTGGAGAAGATGAAATCTTTCTTTCTTCAAATCTCCCAAAACCCTTTCCAAACTTGAGAGAATATATCCAAAAAGTACTATTCTATTCTGGAAATTAAAATTAATGTTCGACTCCTTAAAAATTAATAACAAGTTTAGTACTTATAGACTTCATAAAATAGTGCTAGCGGATCTTTCGGCGAGGTTAGTCGAAATTACCGATTAACTCGGCAATTCTCCCTTTGGTGTAGTTCATCGCCGTCTTGCACTAGCCTTTAGCGTCATCGTGCTCTGTGTCATTAGGCGGTATAGTACTGCTTCGTGGAACTATTCAGCGAAGCGTCGACTGATCCTTTCATCGCCTTTTTTATCCTTTTCCTTCAGGGCTTCGCATACTAGAACAAAGGACGGAGTGCGTCCCTTCGGCAAGTCGCCAAGTGTGCTTGGCCATATGCAGGCTTCAGCTTCTTCGTTCTTTTCAGCCTTTTTGTTCCTTTTTGCGCCTAAGAGTCCATGCTTCCACCAAAACTTCAAATACCTAAAACTTAAGAATTTTCATCATATATTAAGACAAAATAAGCATTTGAGAACACTATTTCTATCAAAATAAAGCCCTAATGAGTCCAATTTGTGGACTCATCAATTATGCAAACTCTTAGAGAAGGAAGTGAAATTCTATTTTAGTGATGCTTGTATGGCTGCATTTTAGTGTTGGAAAGAGAAGCTAGTGTCCACCACGATTATCATCAGCCCTAATTGGTCTGAATCTTTTGAATTAATGTGTGATTCTAGCGGTATAGCATTGGGAGTCGTGTTGGGGCAAAAGCCCAACAAACTATTTCACCTAATTTATTACGCAAGTAAGACACTTAATAGTGCCCAACAAAATTATACGGTCACTGAACAGGAGTTGCTTGCGGTAGTCTATGCATTTGAAAAGTTTTGGGAATACTTGCTAGGCACAAAACTAATCGTACATACTGATCATGCTGCACTCCATTACTTGATGGCAAAGAAAGATGCAAAACCAAGATTGATAAGGTGGGTGCTACTATTACAAGAATTTGATTTTGAGGTAAAAGATCGAAAAGGATGTGAAAATCAAGTGGTTGATCACTTATCAAGGTTGGAAGTAAGGGCAAATGCTAATCTTAAGGTCGACATAAATGACTCCTTCCCCGATAAATAGGTGTTTGCAATATCTCTCAAACATACGCCATGGTATGCAGATTTTGCGAATTACATTGTGGATGGGCTGATGCCGGATGAGTTGACCTTTTACTAATAGAAGAGGCTCATGTTCAATGTTAAAAAGTACTTTTGGTATGAACCATACTTGTTTCGAGAATGTGCTGACCATGTCATTAAGAGGTGTGTTCCGAAAGAAGAAACGTTAGAAATTCTTCATGCTTGTCATACATCTCTAGTAGGAGGTCACCATGGTGGTATTTGTACCGCCGCTAAAGTTCTCCAGAGTGGATACTACTGGTCGTCCCTCTACAAGAATGCACATGAATTTGCAAAGAAATGCCCTCAATGTCAGCAGCAAGGCGGAGTGTCTAGAAGACACGAATTACCTCTCACTCCTATTTTAGAGGTCGAGCTATTCGATGTATGAGGGATCGATTTCATGGGCCTATTTGTGAGCTCATTTGGAAATAAATATATCTTGGTGGCTGTAGATTATGTTTCCAAATGGGTGGAAGCCATCGTACTTCCAAACAACAAAGGAAAAAGCGTTGTCCAATTTCTGAAATGCTACATCTTCGTAAGATTTGGCACTTTGAGACCAATCATTAGCGATGGAGTGTCCCACTTTTGCAACAGGTGGTTTTCAATGACACTGAGTAAATATGGGGTGAAACACAAAGTAGCAACCCCATATCATCCCCAAACAAGTGGCCAAGTCGAAGTGTCAAATCGAGAAATCAAAAGCATCTTGGCAAAAACAGTAAATGTCAACAGAACTGACTGGTCAAGGAAACTCGATAATGCACTATGGGCATATCGAACTGCTTACAAAACACCTATCGATATGTCCCCATATCAGTTGGTTTATAGTAAGGCTTGTCATTTGCCCGTCGAGTTAGAACACAAAGCATTGTGGGCATTGAAAGCTTTAAATTTGGACTGGTCAAAAACTTCAAGGAAGAGGGTAGAGCAGTTGAACGAACTGGATTAATTTAGACTCAGATCATATGAAAGTTCAACCATCTACAAAAAGAAGATGAAGAAGTGGCATGACGCTTAGATACTCAAGCAGGACTTCAAGGTAGGATATTGGGTTTTGTTATACAACTCTTGACTTAGACTCTTTCGCAAAAAGCTCAAATCCAAATGGTCTGGACCTTTAGAGTAACGCGAGTGTTCACCAATGGTGCCATAGAAGTTGAAGATCAAGAAGGACCTTCATTTCAAGTGAACGGTAGACGCCTGAAGGCGCTGTTGCGTCGTGCTGCAACGTTAACTAAGGCATTGTTTGGAGGTAACCCAAAACCCATTTATTGATTTCTGTTGCTTTAATAAAATAATAGTGTGTTGATGAGCAGACGAAAGTGTGGAAAGTGAACAAAAAGTGTAGATTGGCGGACAACAGGTCAAATTAATGAATCACCGAACGGTTCGGCGACTTCAAACTAGACCGTTGTTAGACTCTAGACCATCTTGCATTGGAGTCTATAAAATTCGGCGAGCCTAGAAAAGTATTGGCGAATCGCCAACCATATCGGTGACCCCGATGTTTACCGCCGTTTGAACGTCCAAATTTTCTTGGGAAGTTCTGTAAAACTCAGCAAAGTAAATAGCTGGTTGGTGAAACGCCGACTGACTCAGCAATCAAGACTACTACCGCTGAATGAGCATGAACTGGACAGTTTGCAAGCCAAAAGGGTTAAAATTCTACAACTTGTTCACTTTTACACGCTTTCATTCCTCCAACTGCTTCTTTGCACACTAATTTCCATATATTCTTGCATTACCTAAGTGTTCTAGTTATCAATTTATGCTCGGAACATTGATTGCACTTTCAATTGGTCAGCAAAAAAGGGTGGATGTGAAGCATTCGAGAACGTGGGTTGAGACTAAACGCACTAGGCTGCCTACCAAAGCTGTGGAGAGCTTGAGAAACCACTCAGCGGTCCGCTTAACGTCCCCACCTCAAACATGCCACCCCGACAGATGAGGCAGCTGCTTAACCAGGATTATCCTTTGCCTCCCTCTCTGTTATTCTCTATTTGTACTTTCAGATGTTTGTTATTTACATTTGTGGACAAATTCCTTTTATTTGTGGTTGGGTGAGGCCCACCTTTTGTGTGTTATTTGTGACTCATGTTTTTGCTTATGTATTTGGGTTTTGAGCTATTATTGTGTTAAATACTGCTTTCTGTGGATATTTGAGCTTGTGGCTCCTTTTATTTTACATTGCAAAACGATTTTGACCCTTCTGAAAAATTTTGAATTTTTTGCACATTATTGCCACCCCTCGTGTGTTGAACATGGTTGTTCTTTTGCAAAATTTGAGTTTCGATTTTGATAAATACTGATGACTTGAATAGTGCTTACAATCGAACAAACATGAATGTGCGGCTACGATGAGGCCAAACGAAGTTGCATAGATAATATGTGAACACTTTGCATCTCGTTATGACTAGCCTTGTATCAAATTGATTCTCTTGTGATGATAATTGCACACTAGCGCAAGTGCGGAGTCTTGTTTAACTTATAGTGTCAATGCCTAGTGTGATGAGCTTACATGTGAACTATTCATGATAGACCCTAGAATTTACCCCGTTGGTCCGGTCAACTAAATGATGATATCTCTTGATATGATCTTAGGTAACTTCTACGAGTGTGAGCCAATTTGACATATACCTCTTTTGTGACTTACCCTGTGAGTGTGTGAACCTCTTTTGAACACCTTTGAGCCTTACCTTTCTTTGGAAGAAACTTGATGAAAACTAGACCTTTCTTAATCCATCACCCATAATCCTCATGAAGTTGTGGTTAGTTTGAATAGCCAACTTAGGCCAAAGCCTAAGTTGGGGTTGTGGTGAAAAGAAAAGGGAAAGTCAAGAAGTGCAAGAAAGTCCCTCCTACCCATGGTTTTGAGGAAAATGGAACTCCTACATATAAATAAATCAAAAAGAGAAAAAGAAAAATAATGAAAAAGAAAAGTTGTGGAATAAAGTTGAAAAATGAAGGGGGTTTCCAAACAATTCATGGAAAGTAAATAATAGGATGACTTATAAGCACTAATGAAAATGATGAAGGAGAAAGGAAAGGAAGTGTTGTGAGCACCACATCTCATGAGGATGAAAGTCATTGAGCCTAAATGACCATACCTTTGCACTCAGCCCCATTACAAGCCTTGAAAAAACCTTTTTGATCTTGAGTGAGCTGAAACAAATGTCGATTGTAAAATACGGGCAAACCTATGGGTGAAATTATGCATTATGTTCTTCTTTGTGAGTGTGAGCGTTGCATCTGATTCCAAAGATTTAAACTGTGAAGCCATTGTGTAAATATGGAATCATTCTTTGTGTGAGGACATTTGAACACTATAGTTGATCTTGAACTTGCATTTGAAGCAAGTATTGTGAGCATGAGATTCGTTGATATTGGTGAGTCACAACTTGAATCTTTGAGTGCACATTTGATCTTTGCATAAGTAAATTGAATCTTGTTGTGTGCATTCATGATTGAGTCTTGTGTAGCACTATTCGAGACACCCTTTTTGAACGGCTGAACTTGAGTTTGCTTGAGGACAAGCAAAAGTTTAAGTTGGGGGTGTTGATGAGTCCACAAATTGGACTCATTCAGGGAAATATTTTAATAGAAATTGTGTCCTCAAATGCTTATTTTATCTCAATATCTTATGAGAATCCTTAAGTTTCAGGTATTTGAAGTTATAAGGAGAGCATGGACACTACGTCACAAAAAGGAACGAAAAGGGCTGAAAAGAACGAAGAAATGAAGGTCTGAGGATCGCCGAGTCCACTTGGCGAGTCACCGAAGGGTCTTACTTCGCCTTTTGTTCCAGCATGCTAAGCCTTAAAGAAAAGGATCAAGTCGGTAGAAAAAGGGAGCAGTCGGTGCATTGCCGAGCAGTTTCGCGAAGCAGTACCATGCCGCCCAATAACCCAGAGCACGGCGATGCTGAAGGCTGGTACAAGACGGCGATGATTTACACCAAAGGGCAAATTGCCGAGTTGATCGGCGATTCCAACTAATGACGCCGAATGATCCGCTGCACCACAAATCTATGATAACTATAAATATTAGTTAGAGTTTTTAGTTTTAGTGGGGAACAATTATTATAATTTTCACTTAGAGAATAGTACTTTTTGATATTTTTGCTCTAAGTTTGAGAGGGTTTTGGAAAACTTGAAGAAGAAGAGGGTTTCATCTCCAAGGATTTGGACTTGGGTCTCTTGGATTCTTCATTCTTGGCATGTAACAAGAATTAAATCTTCATACCCATTTGAATGCAAGCTCATTTAGGTATAAATTTCTATCTCTTGATGTGTGGCTAAAAACCCCAATTCTTAAGGTGTGATTTAGCGAATATGGGTTAAGATAATTGTTGGGTCTTGCTTGCTGATAGTATATTCGTAGTTTAAATGTGATTTCGTTTAGTGTTTGTGGATGAGTTTAATGAATTTTGTACTTGCAAATACAAGTTTATTTATGTGTTTTCGGCTTGCGAGAGAGAGAGGTCGTAAAACTAAGACCACTAGATTGATGGCCAGTGTGAGTGGGTCGACATGAGGTTTAGCTCGAGAGAGTGAACCCTAGTCCCGTGTCCACACACTCAGCTCGAGAGAGAGAGTGGTTTAAAGCGTAAGCTGATCTTCATGCGGCAAATGGGTGTCCGAGAGGAACACATTTGAAACGGGGTAAGTTGCTCGAGAGAGAGCTTATCCCCCTTAAAGCCTAGCCTAGTCACAATTATTATATGAATCTTCTATCGAAAGCATGTACCCAATAATCTAGATTAACCCGTATTCGCATCACATCCCAAGGATTCCCTCTCATTATTTAGAAACCCTTGTTTATTTTGTTATTTTTACTTACTAGTGACAAAAATCCCCCCCATTGTTAATTGACACTCTTGTGTTCCCCCCTTTAATTTACAATGTTTTTACTCAATAATATCTTTAGCTACGACTAGTTAGAACGAAATTTTATTTTTCTATAAATTTTCAAAACCACTCTCTTGGGATGATCCCTACATTTGGTTGGGTAACTAAACTATTGTACGATCGTAGACACTTGCATCGGAAGTTGTGTCTTGATTACGCAAACATCAAAAGCCGACCTAACCTCCATGTCCGACATAGGCGAAGGATTAATCGAAGCTTGATTAGCTTAAGGAGGAGCTTCTTCATTCACATTGTCACCCTCCATTCTTCTTGCGTTATATTCATATCTTGAAGACATAAGAGAAGGATTAGGAGAGGGACTTTTATAGAGTTAAACTCTAAGGCACGACTCAAGAATAATGAAAGAAGTGGAATTTCCTAAACATCTTATAGCCTCTCATTCATAAATGTGGCATGTTTCACACTCATGAACAAGACTCTACTAGACGTGGCTTATGAGACATCATCCTATAATCATTCTAAACCTAGTGCTCTGATTACCAAGTTTGTCAGACCCAGGGGTACAACCTAGATATAACATGGCGTACTAGACCTCGAATGGCCTGACACAAGCAACTTAGCATATCATAACATATAGTAAATAGAAATGATGTGGAAATTTTAGAACTTTATCCATAAAATCGAAGTCTTTTATAAAAGTAGGCCAAAGTCTAGACTTGTCTCAATGTAGCCATCTATTACAATCCTTGAATAAAAAATAGGGACATAACCCTTACAACAAAGTATAAAAATGAAATGCTAGGAGGGAACTACAAATGACTCATCCGTCCTCGAATCATGAGGACTCACCACAATCTAGGAGAATAGTCTATCCAAGCTTTGACTAAATGAAGATCACCTCAAACGCCAAACCCTACACCTGTGGAAAATGTAGAAAAATATGAGTTAGTACAAAAATGCACTAAGTATGATAGTCATGCATAAAATCATGAAAACATGCTAAAAAGGATATTTTAGTTGAATGCATGCAATTTACTAAGTTCAAGCATCCTTTTGAAGACAATGGAGAAGCATAAGTCATAAGCATATTCAACACATATAAACCATCACATCATAATGGAAGCATACCATAAGTACCTTCAAAGCATACTCGTGCAATATATGAATAAGATCCCATAATCACACCCATACTAAGTAAAACCTCTTGAGTAGCTATAGTTCATATTCATATTGTGTTCATACTATCATAAAGGGATTAGCCTTAACCGACAAAGACCATGTAAGCTTAACATGGAATCTAGTGTCTACCCCACACCGAAAAGGGGTTGTCCTACTTGCCTAAGGTAGAACCATACTCTTAGCTTAGGTGGATCCATTAGTTAAAGAGCTATGTAGGCACATAGTTTATGGGATAAGGAGATTGCTTCTAGAAAGCCGCCCTCTACTAGCGGAGCAGCTTCCATCTAATGAGACCTCTTCTAGAAACCCCCCCCCCCTCTACTAACGGAGAAGCTTCCATCTCATTGTCAATATCCACTCGGTACTAAGCATAATTTCCATTGAGTTCATATTAAGTCTTTGACTTAAGTTCATACTTATGGAAGAATGTCTTGACACTCATCCAACATAACTCATACTAAAGCTCATAGATTCGATGGGTGAGACTATTCTTCCAACCTTAGAATTACTATATGTTACAAACCTTTCACATCATATCATATTTATGCATAAGTGTGTACATGAGGATAATAATCCAACAACACAACAACTAGATTATAATCATATTCATTTTACTCCCAAAGTGTTCTACAAGCATATATATAAACCTCATAATCATGCATAATTCTTATGCTTTGCCCTTCAAGGACCATAGATCACATTCAATCAACACATCTATAATTAATACATTAGACATGGATAATAATATAATTCAATTACTACCATTACTATAAGCATAATCTCATAATACTCTTCTTTCTACAATTCACCCACATCACAAGGTCAATAATTGGGAATATGGGGATTTCATAGATTCTTGGGGAATTTCATGCTAACACTATAATAAATCATTAATTCAATCATAATATCAAGTAATTAAACCAATAGAATATTTTTTTAAAAGGAATCCATGACTTGGAGTAAAACACTAACTTTTGAGGAAATTACTATCTTTGAAATTGAGTTTGGAGGGACTCCATGGATGAAGGACTACCATACCTTAGTTATGATTCTCCAAAAAAATTAAGTGAAAAAGCCTTGTTTCTTCAAGCCCTAGCTTCAACCTTCATCTTCTTCTTCATTGAGTTCTAGAGAGAAATTTTGAGACAAGATGAACTTTTGGGGTTCTGATTTGGGTGTTGTGAAAATATGACTTAGTTTTGGTGTATTTGGCTTAAAAATACATATAGTGACCGCAAACTTACCCAAAATGATTTAACTTTAATTGGACTTAAAAAGGAAATACCAAAAATAACCCTCACTTTAAGTGAGTTGCCCAGGTACCACGAGGGGCCCCACGAGTCGTGGTCATGACCATGAGTCGTAGTCCAACTCGTGGACTTGAGGGAGTAGCAAGGCAGATTGTTCCTTTAGCTCACACGCCCAAGGCAACTCCATGAAGAGCTCCATGAGTCGTGGTCAAGGCCACGAGTCGTGGTCCCTTTTGTGCACCTTAAGGCAGTGGCTAAGCCACTTTTATTCAACTCCCTCCCACCGCTAACTCCCTTCCGCGAACCTTCCCATGCGTCGTGGTCTTCACCATGAGCCGTGAAGTGGCTCGTTAAGAGGTGAACTCTTGGGCAGCCGTTGGGGAGGCTACTGCCTAGCCCTCCACGGGTGGAACCACAATGCGTGGTGGCCACCACGGGTTGTGATGGCCCTCATGAAGGTGAGGAAGTGCCCTGGCAAGGCTAGGTCAGCCTTTTCCCTTGTCACTTTTGTCATTGGCCTTAGGTCACCTCCGTGACTATAATTCTCACACGCTTAGCTCTAGTTTTAGCCAACTAATTTCTGTAGTGTTACAATGGAATTAGTCAATCCCTTGCTAAGGAAAGGAAAATTTTCTATTTGAAGTGGAAAGAGGCCACTTTTCCGCAGGATCCCGCTACAGCGGCCATGCCATAGCAGGATGAAGGTCGCTAGAGCGGCCTTCATTTGTGTCAAACTTCAGGGCGCGATCATGGCGTCCCTTCACCCCTAAACTTCATTTTTAGCAAAATTTTCACCAGATCAGTGTTTCTAGAGTACCCTAGTACCTAAATATGCGAAGACCCTAGCATTTCAACTCCTAGATGGTGCCCGAATTCAAGTTTTCCACCAAGAACACTACTCAACTTCCCCCACCCATTTCGGAACTGTTTCGGCCATATTATGTGGAAATCCTTATTCTCAGAACGTTGTGGAGACAATTTGAACGTAAGAGAAGTGTCTATGCTACATTGTTCTTTTCAAATCAAGCAACCCATGTGAAAATTTTGAAAACTACCCCAAGGCCATTCTACCCAACCAATTCTTTTCATACAATCATTGTTAAGAAAGTATTGAAGTAATTAGAGTATGGAGCAAGAGCATTACCTTAAGATTGACATTCGGAGAAAAGCAATCGAGAGATTTTTTGGAGTTTTAGGGTGGGTATAAGAGGAAATGGGGAAACCATTCCCCTTTTCCCTAAACTGGCCTCAACCTTCCGCCAAGGCGTGAGGGTCTCGCCATAGTGAGAACCCTACAACTCTGACGGGGTAAGGCCACGCAAATTGGCGGGTCTCTCTTCCTCCGTGTGTTGCCTCATTTCCCTAGCAAGTTCCTTGGGTAAGATCATTTTGTGCCTAAACCTTGGGAACCGCTATCTTTTGTTGTTCCATAATGGGCTAATCTGTTAGTTTCGAAGTACTCCAAATTGGCTCGTTGTAACGACCCGAAAAAATGATAGAGTGAAACTAGAGCCTCACATGTGAGTTTGGAGTCGAGAACTTAATGAAATGATTATATTTGAATTTGACCCAAAAAGTTCTCAAAAATGTGCTTCGGAAGTTACCGGAAACTTGTTTAGCTGTATATAAAAA
>JAJOOF010016315.1:0-11342 GCA_029582545.1 Solanum lignicaule
ATACCTAAGAGGGTGAAAATAGGGCCTAAGACTGTGGATTGTGTATTCATTGGATATGCCACAAATAGTAAGGCATGTCGATTTTTGGTTCATAAGTTTGAACATCCGAATATTCATGATAATACGGTAATGGAATCAGATAATGCTGAATTTTTTGAACATATCTATCTGTATAAAACTAGACTTGAGTCATCTAGTTGGGGGTCTAAACAACCTCGAGAAGAACCAAAAGAGAATGAAACCAATGAAGAGAATCCAAGGCACAGTAAACGTCAAAGGACAGCTACTTCATTTGGATATGATTTTGTAACATTCCTTCTTGAAAATGAGCCTCAAACATTCAAGGAAGCGATGTTGTCTAGTGACTCAACCTATTGGAAGGAGGCTATCAATAGTGAGATTGAATCAATCTTAAGCAATCATACCTGGGAGTTGGTTGATCTTCCTCCAGGGAACAAACCCTTGGGTTCAAAATGGATCTTCAAAAAAAAAGATGAAAGATGATGGAACTATTGACAAATATAAAGCAAGACTTGTTGTCAAAGGCTTTAGACAGAAAGAAGGTCTTGATTATTTTGACACATACATGCCAGTGACTAGGATTACATCAATTCAGATGTTAATTGCCCTAGCTGCAGTATACGGTCTTGAAATCCATCAAATGGATGTGAAAACCGCCTTCTTAAATGGAAAGCTGGAGGAAGAGATCTACATGGAACAGCCTGAGGGCTTCGTAGTTTCCGGCAAAGAAAAGAAAGTATGCAAGCTTGTTAAGTCAATTTATGGACTAAAACAAGCACCGAAACAATGGCATGCAAAGTTTGATCAAACTATGTTGTCAAATGGATTTAAGATCAACGAGTGTGATAAATGTGTTTACATTAAAGACACTACGGATCAGGAAGTCATTGTATGCCTATATGTGTATGACATGCTGATAATGAGCAAGGACATTGCCAATATAAAAGCTACTAAGTGTATGCTTGCTATTAAGTTTGATATGAAAGATCTAGGAGTAGCCGATTTGATATTGGGAATAAAGATTCACAAAACTCCTAACAGTCTAGCATTGTCTCAATCTCATTATATTCAAAAGGTACTTGAAAAGCTTAAGTATTTGAATTTCAAAAAGGCAAAGACCCCAATTGATGTGAACCTAAATCTTGCTAAGAATAACGGTGAAAGTCAGTCTCAATTGGATTATGCCAGAGTATTGGGAAGTTTGATGTATGCCATGAATTGTACACGACCAGACATAGCCTGCGCTATAAGTAAACTGAGTCGATACACAAGTAATCCCAATCAAAATTATTGGTTGGCAATGAAAAGAGTTTTAGGGTACTTAGAAGATACTCAAAACTATGCTTTGCATTACAACAAATATCCAAAAGTTCTTGAAGGATATAGTGATGCAAATTGGATTACTGGGTCAACTGAAATGAAATCCATGAGTGGATATGTTTTCACTATTGGTGGAGGAGCAATATCTTGGAAATCATCCAAACAAACATGTATAGCTCGCTCTACAATGGAGTCAGAATTCATCGCCTTAGACAAGGCAGGTGAAAAAGCTGAATGACTCCGGAATTTCTTAGAAGATATTCCATTTTGGCCCAAACCAATGGCCCCTATATGCATACACTGCGATAGTCAAGCTGCAATAGGAAGGGCTGGAAGCGTTATGTATAACGGGAAGTCTCGTCACCTAAGACGAAGACATAACTCTGTTAGACAACTACTCTCTAGTGGAATTATCACAATTGACTATGTAAAGTCAAAGGATAATGTGTCGGATCCACTTACAAAAGGCCTAACTAGAGAGGGAGTTGAGAGATCATCGACGGGAATGGGACTATGGCCGAGAACAAGTCATCGTGGCGGTAACTCTACCTAGAAGACTGGAGATCCCAAGATCTAGGTTCAAGGAGATCAAACAAAGTCATAGATGACGGTTCAACATCGTCAAAACATATTTGATGGTCCATTCTCATGATGAGACAATGTTCAGTAACCAGGATAAAGGCATAAGGACTTTTTAATGGTTTCTAAGTTTGATACAGGGTATATCAAATAGTGTACCTACGGGATAACACAGTTAGAAACCACCTATGTAAGTGTGAAGTGTAAGCCGCTTCAAGGAGAATCCAGTAAGGCTAGTTCTCTAAGCACTTATTAACCGAGATGTGTTCATGGCTGAAACGAACAAAACAATGAGAACCAAAAACAGTTCAAGGTTGATTGTGTGACTTATGTTGTCTAGGTATACACTAAAGCTCGACAGTTCAAAGTTATCAAATCTACCGATTGACCAAGTATATCCGATATATGTTCACTACGGAAAGTTTAAAGGGAAACATACTTATCCAGATGCGATTAACCCTTACTTACGAGACACACAAGTTTTTCATGCATATGTTTTAACAATAGCCATTCCCCATTCATGTGGGGGATTGTTGGGTTTAGCAAGGTGTGAATGGGAAATAAAAAGAGAAAATGGAATGTGGAAGAACCAATGAAAGTGGGGGAACCAATTTTGGAGGGAAAATGAAAAGTCATTGCCTAAAGTGCAAATGAAAGGTCATTTTTACCATATTGGTAGAAGAAAGGAAATTTTTGTCCTTATATTAGGAAACACTTCCTTTAGTTCTTAAAGGGTTAAGAAGAAGGTGCCCCCTCGCATCGTCGTCGTCGCTCGCTTGGCCTCGACTTCGGGTTCGGCTTCAGATTTGGATTTGGATTTGGATTTGGCAAATGATTGATTGATAATATTTTTGGACAAAATTTATTTAATCAATCTTGTTAAATCATTTCCTTTCTCTTATAAATTAATTCAAAATGTTAATTAAATAACAGAATTAATTTGGCACAACTGAATTTATTTGAAATTCACGTCTAACGATAATCCTTCCGAAAAGTCATTACTTTTCCCAAACTGTAATCCTTCCGGAAAGTCGTTACTTTTCCCAACGGACACAATGTTCTGGAAAAAACAGGTCTGAACAGATTTTTCTGAACAGACGCGTTCCTTGCTGTAAATGGCTATAAATAAGAGGTCTTTTCCGTTTTTTCAAACACTGAAAATATTCCTCTCTACATACATTTTCTTATATAAATAAAATTGTCGATCGACTGAGTCTATGTGTGCTCTTGTTGCTGTTCTTGCGTTCGCTGAAGTTATTGAAGTTTGAGTTACCGCTACTTCTTTAACAGGTTAATCCGTTTTATCTTGGGAGGAATTAATCTGCAACCTCGGGTACAGTGAAGGGATTAAATTTCTTAAGGAAACACAGTGGTTTCTGTGGACTCGGATTAAAAATCATTCTGTCAATTTCATCTTTTTTCTGTTTTTGTATTTTTGATTAACCTGAATACAGGAGATAACAATTTGACACTTGTGTCACACTAAACTTGAATTATGTTTTTCTTCGCAAATGTTTTTAGCTATGATTGACTTGAGTATATTTATGCTTTTCTATTGATCCTTGAGTACGAACTACTCCCTTGGGACTCGACCCCAACTCACTAGTTGGGTTATATTACTATTGAACAATCGTTGATGCTTAGTATTGGATGAAGAATCTTTGATATCATTTTCATCAGTTATCTATCATTCATATAAGCAGTATGATTCTAGGATGAATCCGTTGGGCATATAGTTGTTCAACAGTTATAGCTAATAATAATTGATTCATTAACAATATCAATAGTTGAAATCCTGGATCCATCTTTTGTAGAGGTAAAATTTTTTTTTTATAAAGATTCTCAACTCAAGTACGCATATCAAAAAAAATTTAAAATGAGAAAACAAAAGTAATGGAGACATCACAAATATTAGGGAAATCATTCTAAAGAATACATCGAAAAATCATATTACCACAATAAAATAAAATGATAACCAAACATTGCATACCCCTATCAAAATGTAATCTTATCTTGACCTGCATTGAAGTTGAGATAATTAAAAACAAACAAAAACTCAGAAAACAAAAAAACAAACAATTTCATTGTAGCATATTAGAAAGAAACAATTTCATTGTAGCGGAATGACATAATTTGAAGTTACAACTCATTGAAAAATGCAAACCTAATAATATTTTATTTAAAGTTGAATATATCCTTAAGAAAGATACGAAAGAAATGACTTGTTTTGTTGAACATGATGTACATGAAATTTTTTGTGTATTGTTTTTGTTAGCTTTCATATTATTAACAAAAAATGAAGGAATTCTCTCATGGAAGAGTGTGAAGTGTTAGACATAGTGAAAACTTGTTATTCAAATCTCAAATAGTTGAAAATGATTAAAGCTCATTAAAAAAAAGATCTAACGGTAAGTATCCATAAGGCATAAATACAGTGGGCTCACCATCTGATATACACTATAATTCTTGTTTAATATATTCCAAAAAGTGTTTTTAAACTAAAACATAATTCAATTAAAATATCATCTTGAGAGTGTAACAGATTGACATCGCGTCAATTGCATGCATTATGATCACTTTTTTCAAGTGAACAGTAATAAAAAGGGAATGAAACATTCAATTGGACTTCATCAATAGTGTTCACATCTTTAAACTCAATTTTTAAATTACGATCTATGTGAATAACACTAAACATTAGGACAACTCAAAGAATGACTCACATTATCGACAAAAAGATCACTTTTCGAACCTTCTTGATTTTTAACAAAAATAAATGATTGTAAAAATATATTGATATATTTTGATATTCCTTAGGCAAAAAATCATATCATTACAATTTTCATGCTCAATTTTAAGAGGACTATCACAAAATACATTCCTGTCCTTACAAGATAAAGAATTGTAACAATAAATTTCACTAGGAAAGAGTTATTTATCGTCAATCACATTTTTAGTGCTCTTAGTAGCTAAAGAAGAAATAAATTCACCTTTATCACAGGAATTTAAGGAAACACTTTGTACCGCATTTTTTTCCATACTTCACATAACACTTACTTCAAACTTTCTAAGATCACAATCAATGACAATTTTAGCTCCACAACCATACGCAACTAGTGTATGGTCACACTCTATTTGCATATTTATACAAAGCAACCTCACTAAGAGATTGTTTAAATTTCATACTCAAGTCTCTGTCAACTTTATTTGAAATAACTAAAGGGTTGGGATAAGTTTTTGTTTACCTTGATAAGTACATAAAGAACAATCTTTATCTTTATTTTATTAAATAAAACTTTCTTTCTCACTTAAAAAAATAGTCTCCTCTTTATTTGCTTCATTGAATTCATGAATTTCTTTCCTTGCTAAGTTGCCATTTTTATGATCCTCTTCAAGAATACACACAAAATAAATAATGATGGTTTTCTCTTAATCCTTTCAGGCAAGAAACCAAGGGAAGAATGGGGGACTCCAATCGCAGAATGGTCCAAAGACAATAAATTAGGATCTGATTGGAAATCCACATCCACAATTTGATAAAAGTAGCCTGAAAGTTTCTAGAATAACATACTTTGCTGGTATGCTACTAACGGACTAACTATCCAATGATTCCATTCATTGGCCACTGCTAGAAACTTCATCAATGATTTACCAGGAAGGAAATGCAATACATGTTTCATAGCCACATCTTTGATTTTCATGTCTTCTCTCTTAATGTAGTCTACATGTAATTTAGATTCCTTGTTCCATTCCTTCTTATAAGAATTAGCCTTAAAGTATTCCTCTGGAACCTGCAATCCAAGACAAAAGAGGTATTGTAATCAGATGAAAGAGATATATGCATATCAATTAGACAATTACAGCTCAAACTCATACTAGTTGGTGTCATTCCCATGAAACATTTATTTCTACTCTTCTCTATTTAGGTCTGGCACTTTCAACATGTTCACTTAAAAGGTTCATCTAAATAGTGTATTCATCAACATCTCACAAAAAAATAAGGAAAATTGGAGTTCTTGACTGGCTAACACTCCACCACATACAACTTCTTAACATTGGAGTTCTTGACTATCTAACACTCCACCACATACAACAAAGACACTTTAACCACGGCTCTATAAAGATCACTTTTTAATTTCGTTGTTACATTTTTACTATAGAAGACTCTGGATGCAAGCCCTCCACTTCATGCCTCAATGTGTAACTGAGATTAGAAGAAAATTTCACTATTTCTTTCATTATCTCCACCTTTATTCTTCTTATGACATAATCCTTTTTCAACCATTTTATTTCTTAAATATCCTTCCATTGCTTTAGAGCTATTATTTTATGTCAAGAAAGTATCCTTTTAATTAATAACGCCAAAGGAAAAATCCTTTCCAGAAATAATAACTAGGATTACAATACCTTTGGCAAAGGTTGTATCCATATATTATAACCGTCATCCATCCATAGTTCACTATATTTTTCATACTTATATAAATGATAATATTGAATGAGGTGTTTTTAAATTGATTGAAGAGAGTTTGTATAGTGTTCTTAATTTGATTAACACTCAGGCATAGTTGTATATAAAGAGTTGAAACCGTAAAAAAAGATATGTGAAGTTCTAACTTTGGAGCACTCATCTTCACAAACTAAAATCTTACGTCTATCTTTTTTTTTACTAAAGGTTCAGTAAATTCTATACAACTCTTGAGCACATATCTTTTTCATGTACTTCTTCCAAATATTTCCATGTTTATATTAAAGATAAGAGTACAAGATTGGGGGGGGGGGGGTGAATTAATCCCTTTTACTTTTCTTTGTTAACTAACTATTTTAGAAGTAGACTAGATAGTAAGTAAAATGTAAATAAATAAGTTAAGTGTAGTAAGGAAATTCAACACCTGATGATTTTATACTAGTTTGGATCCAGAATTGATCTTACTCAGGTCCCCTTGGATTGCAAGATTGTTTTGTTCTATCGTTATACTATTGAACTGGTTAAAAGTATAGATCCTAAATATACAGTTAACTCTTGCTTTTTATTTCTTTTACATCTTTTGGTACAGGGCCTCACCACACTAATTTTCTCTTTTCTCTTTTTTTGTTACATAGCAATTCATTCAGGAAGCCAATGTTTGCTAAAAGGAGATGAGAATTGTAAGAAGGTTAAGTCATCAAGTATATTGATCTTCAACAACTTCTTGCTTTTTATAGAGATGATGAAGGCTTCTTTGAATGTAAAGCAACCCAAGATATTTCATTCTTGGAAAAGGAAAGGGAATCAAATTTCCAAGGAAATTTAACACCTGGTATTTATATACTGATTGGAATCCAATATTTATCTTACTCCAGTCCCCTTGGGTTGCAAGGGTGTTATGTTCTTGTTTTGTGATATTGAAATGGTTACAAGTATAGATCCTAAGTATACACTAAACTCTCTCTTTTAATTTCATTTTAATATTTTGATACAAGGCCTCACCAAAGTAATTTTCTGTCCTCTTTTCTTATTACACAGTAATTCACTCAGAAAAATAATATTTGCTAAAAGTATAAGAGAATGTAAGAAGGTTCATGCATCAAGTACATTAATCTTCAACAACTTCTTGCTTTTTTTTTATAGAGACGATTAAGGGTTATTTGAAGGTAAAGGCAACCTAAGTAATTTGATCCTTGGAAAAGGAAAGGGAATCATGTTTCCAAGAATAAGTTAAAAAAGAAATATACTTTGGTAATCTTTAAATGAATTTATGGGGATTGGTCAATCAATCACTCTTTGAGATCTTCCTTGATTTGCTTGATATACAACAACTCCTTTTAATTTAACATTCTTCATATAAGGTTAATATCAATTTATAATCCTTAGAACCTGCTTCTATTGATACTTTCCTTTTTAGCATTGGTTCGAGATCTTTGGTCAATGCGCTATCCATTGATAGATATTTACCCGTCGGAGATTTTGTTTCTTCCTTTATTTTTCTCAGTAGCTTGCCATTTAACAATGTGGTCCTGCACAGACATCATCAAAATTAACACTAACAATATCCCCCTTTTTGATGAAGACAATTTATCATTTTTAGTCAACTTTTCTTTTTGAAGAGATTTGTTAGTTTTCTCACCCTAATTTATGAATTTGTGAATTGACAAGCTAAGTTGACTATGAGGCATAGTTTACCTCCCCCGAGTTAGTTCTTGGATGTTTGGCTATAATTCTCCCTCTTTAACATTAAAAAAGTGAAGAACAAAACAAATATAGCACAAGATACATGTATACACATAGAAAAGAACCAGACAGGCAAATAAAAGCAGTTCATAACAAACCAAAAACATAATATCCAACCAGTTTGGCTTAAGCCATATAACATATTATTCCAAAAAGATTACCAAAAAATAATGCATATAAAGTGTTAACAACAACAAATAACAATGATTTCAAAGAAATTACAAGAAAATAAGAGAGAGTGTTGACAGATGACAGTGGCATCTTCAAGGTGGAAAACTGATTGGACATAGATGTACCAATAATGCTAGTGCTTGCTTGAACGTGGTTTGCTACTTTGATAGCCTCCTTGATAATATGATCTAGCTATAGACTAATCTTTGCCACATCAGCACGTATTTCCTTTGCAGTGTCCCTTACTCTTTCCATAGTCTCTTTGAGGTTGTCCATTTAAAAGATAGAGGCTTGAAGAAGATCTTCAAGAGATTCAAACTTACCGTGCATCTCAGAGACTTTGGAAATAATGTCTTCTAACATTTTAGATTCATAAGAGAGGGATGGCGGATGATTTAAGGAGAAGGGAATTCTTGGTATGCCCTTGGGCAGCAACACCAGGGACATTTATATCACATTTATGGACCTAAAAGTTGGTAGAACGAGTGTACCCGATGCTATCACAAGCCCTAGAGTTATAGCATCGTTTACCAAGAACATGAGGGACATCTGAAAGTCAAATTATTTTCCTCCCGAATGCAAGTTATAATCATACCATTTGGAATACTTGAATGGTTAGAGGCAGATTCTTGTATGAAACCTAGGATAAAAGAGGGTTGTTTCATTTTGCGTGTGTAAAAGAGATACATAGTGAGAAGAGTGTCATAATTTTTTCAGAACCTTGTGCATGCAAACAAGATATACTAACCTATCAAATTCAATATTTTGTACTCAATAGAGTAGTCAAAACATCCATGCGAGGCTGTCTAGAAAAAAATAGGTTCCATAGCAAAATTCCGTTTCAAGCCAAAATCTATAAAGGGGCCCGAAATTAGATTTGGTGCCTTGAGTTCCACACGATGGGTGGTTCTAGACAAAACTCAATCTTTTGGAGTTAGCCACACTGACAAAATTCTCATCCAAGCACATTTACCAAGAATGTTGACCGAGGTCAAATTTAGGGGAAAGCTTTAAATGTAAAACGCCTAATGGCACAAACTCGCACAAGAAGCATCAAAAATCCGGGACAACCATGTCACTAGCCCAAAATGACCCTTCTGGTGCTGATGGAACTATCAAAGTTTCATTCTAAGGTCGTCTCGTTGAAATTTTAATCAAAATTAACTGTTCAACTTTCAAAAGCTTCAAAACACGAACATTTGCATAAAAACCAAACAAATGACCAAGTGACCGAGCTATCAGTACCAACAAGTCATAAATTACTTGGGGTCGCTATAGGAATGCTCTAAATGATGGAAAGAGGGAATTGTCATAGAAATTACCTGAAGGGTCATTACAACTTATTTGGGGGAAGTTCTGATCTGATACAATCTTTATTTTCCTTTTTTCATATATCTTTATGTCAATTTTCTCTCCTCGCTTATTTCATTTCTTTATAAATTGCATGCCTTGTATCCATTTTGATAATTATTCTGTTTTATTAGATTTTGGATTTTATCTTCATGATTAGATCTTTTTCTTTGGTTCCTTCATATATTTATGTATTCTTTTCTATTTATTTATGTTTCATAATTTGCCTCATATTTTACTGTCTTAAATAAATTTCTTACATGTCAAACCCTTCTCTTAAATTTTATATGGTGTATGCTATTACTTTTTATAGCATTCGTTAAACTTCTCAATGTGTTGCTGCATTTTATTATGTGCTAGTTGTTACTACGTTCCATAAATTGGCATTTCACCCATACTTACCTCACATGGAGACCTCACACACTCAATATACACTTAATATTGTACCTTTGCACTTATCCAATAAAAAAATCAAAACCCTAGTTTAGAAGGTTGGTAGAGAGGTGATGGAGCGAATAGTTTTACTATCATGGAATTATGTGCCTTCTCGCATAAAAATATCTTCAATTTTGTGTATATCAAAATCTTAAAAAAATTAAGGCACGCATGCATTAGCCATATGTGGTTTTATCCTTGGTGTCAATGCACATAAACAACCATCTTATCTAAATAATTTCAAGTATTCTAGGACATTGGCGTCAAATGCTATTATCTTGTTCTTTAATTTAATTTTTAAACATATTTAGGGGATATTTTGTTTATTGATCAAGTGATAACATGTCATGACCCAAACTACTATGACTAACATCCACATCAACTCCCTTGTGGGTGAGACAAATCTTAATGTCTAACACATTAAATATATAAGTATCTAGGCAAGGATAAAGAAATATAATATAATAATTAAAATTCACAAAATAAAATAAATAAAAATATAGATGTGGTGGACCGAATAGTTTTACTATGGTGGAATAATATGCCTTCTCGCATAAAAATATCTTCAATTTTGTGTCTATCAAAATCATAAAAAATTTAAGTCATGCAATAATAAATAATAAAGTGTATCAATGTTTTAAAGAAAGACATCAAAATAGGAGAAGATTTGTGGCAACTTGGAACGGAAGAAGCCTATCCTCAAATATATAAGAAAGGGGTGCTAAATGCCAGGTTAGATAGACGTCTCTGGATCACAATATGCACTTAAAAGAATGTGCATGAGTAGCATCCTGCACACTCTATGTACTTGTAGGGATCATAGGTCGACTACATCAATAACAACTATACAATTAAAGTTATCAAACAAGCAGATAGGTTAATTTAGAATACTCAAACAATAAGTTATTGGAATCATCATCAGTCACTAACATATATATAGATAAAAATTCATTGCATCCTTCTAGCATATCCCAATTCCCAATCATTGAAAATGCAAGTACACATTAACAAAATCAATACTGCATGAATACAACTAAATAGATAAATATGGGTATAAGTATGTACCTTTTTGTAGCATAATTCTTATATAAAAATTAGACCTTAACTAGCTTGCAAATAATTGATCATTGAGAAACAATCACAAATCAATATGGATCATAAGCATACTTTTAAAAATACAAAAAAAGTCAATAAATCATGGAAATCATATCCACCCTAGAGTTGCAGCTATATAAATCCTATATCTTATTAGTCATCTTTA
>JAJOOF010016318.1:0-13395 GCA_029582545.1 Solanum lignicaule
AAAGGTCCCTATCTCGCGGAGGTTCACTATAGCAAAGATTTTCTTTGCCATAGCGAAGAACTTTTACCATAACAAAGGTTGTGAAATAGTAACGTGACTTCAAGCCCTTCTTTTCACCCAATCTTGGCCAGAAGTTAAAATATTCGACCAGAGAACCTCAATGACAACTTTTCTAAGGTTTTGGAATTTTTCTTTTTAGAGATAAACATTCTTCATCTATATTTTCAACCTTTAATTTAGTTTCCTCCTAAAATTGAAGGGCATGATCTTCATGTCGATATGAATTTCATGATTTATTGACTTTTGTATTTGACAAGTGTGTTGATGATTATATTATTGTTGATGTCTGACTGATAAGTTCTTGAGTAGGATCTCTTTCCATCAGCTTTTGGCAAGACCTTCTTTCTTCCACAGGACTCTAGGTTAGTTAGTGCAATTTATTTGATTATTAATCATTACTAGTAGAATAGTCATGTAGTTGTGGATCTTATCTTGATACCTATATTTAGTTCAATAGAGGCTTCATACACGAGTTACACGAGTCAGTCAAGTCTTATTTTCAATGTTTTCAAACACTATCATTATTATTATTCAAACTTTAGATAAAGTTGTGGAGATAATTTTGTTATGTCTAAATTGTTTTGATATTCATATTTTATAAAGCTTCCGCATAAAGTTGTTCAGTCTTTCGTACGGTAGGAAGCCAGGCCAAAGGTTCGCTTGATACCAACGAAATTTCTAAGTATCGCTCATATCCAGGGTGTGTAGGCTTGGGTTGTGACAAACTTGATATTAGAGCACAAAGTTTAAGTGTCCTAAGATGTGTATGAATCCATGTTTGTGGGTGTGAAGCGTGTCACATCTATATGTTATACCCCGCAGTTAGTAGACCATCTAGGGCTAAGGGTGAGGGCAACAAGAGCCAAGGCAAGGGGCAAGAGCCAAGGCCAAGGGGCAAGGCCCAAGCCAAAGGCCAAGGTTGTCCCAAGCTTGGAGCACACTGCTCCAACTCCACAACCACCACCACGGCTCGTGGTGTGGTCCGTTAAGGCAAGGCAATATCTCCTTAAGGGCTGCCTCAAAGTGGCTCACCTTCACGAGCCACTTCACGTGGTCTTGACCACAACTCGTGGGAAGGCCCGTGAAGGTGCCTTAGTATTGTGGAGGCCAAGCCACTGGTCCATGGACCACGAGCAAGACCACGGCTCGTGAAGCCCTGTCGTGGTGCCTGACACCATGCTGCCTAGTGAGGGTTTTTTTAGGAAATCCCAAATTATGTGGTTCTTGAATGGGGTCATTTTGCCTAGTCTTAAAACACCTATATAAGCTATTTTAACCCTTTAACCACCCCTATTAACCCATTATTTCCCAAAACCTAAATCAAACCCTAGCTCTCCTCTCAAATATTTCTCTCTCTAAGACTTGAAGAAGAATATATAGCATGAAGTGTAGGTCAAGAACAAGACTCCATTGTTTCAAGCTTTGTAAGGCTTTTTATCCAAGATATGTTAGCTTATTCATCCATGAATTCTTCCATCCATAGAGCCCCCTAGAATTCCCCCAATTGTGAAGATGAAATCCCCAATTCAAGTTAGGGTTCATTCCAAAATTGTGGGTTTAGTTAAGTATGATTCCAATTGAGTGGATAGTACTTATTTATGATTGATTTAGTATTGAATCATGATATATTGATGATATTACATGTTTCCCATGGTTAACCCTAGTTTAATTGATGAAATTGAAGAATGTGGTTTTGTGTCTTGTGAGGGGAAATTGAGGATTCATAAATGATATTCTAGAATTGATGATGTGTATAGTAATTGTTCAAGAATAGAAGTATGTAAACATAAATTGAATTAGATTAAAGATTTTATGATGGATCTTGACTAGTAATGAATGAGATTAACCTTTATGATGGATTAAGACTAGAATTGCTTAAAGATGAAGCTTATGACTAGAATGTCTTGTGATCTAGATATGTATGATGATTGTAAGAGGTAAAGCTTTGAGAGTAAGACTTGTAGTCATGAATGTTGATCACTAGGGCTTGAGAGTAAAGATAATAAGATGAATTATGTAAGTTAAGGCTTGAGAGTAAAATCTATATGAGACGACTAATGAATAGAATTGTTGTGGAAGGCCTTTACCTACCTAATCTACCTTATGAATGATAAATTGTATAAAGTGATAGAATCACTTGAGTTATGATGGAATCTATGTCTAATGTAATATTCTAGATGTGCTAATTTGATATGAACTTTGACCCTTGAAAGGGTAAGATATGATATTATGCCTGTTTTATGAAAGCTATGTACATGCCTTATGAACACTTTGAGAATGAAGTGTCTATGATCATGATATGTTGTTGTGTTGTTGAAAGGGCATTCTCATATACACACTCATGCATGAATATGATATGATATGATATGAAAGGTTCTCTCACATAGAATGATTCTAGGTTGAAAGGCTATTCTCGCCTAAAATGAATCTAAGTCCAAGGACTATGAAATGTGATGAGGTTGTGGTGATTCCCACAAAGACCTTTATATGAGAGGAATGGTGAATTCCCTTATTCCTATATGAATAAACATGAGATGATATCCCATGTCATGGTATGAGAAGTGTGTAGTGACTACCCTTAATATATGACTTTTAAAACAAGGCAAGAGGTGAATACCCATTAGCCTTTAGAATGATATGGAGGCGAATACCTATATCTTATTAAAATGGACATAGAGGCGATTACCTATGATCCTTATTAAGTGATGTGGAGGCGAATACCTATATTACACCCTAAAATGGATATGGAGGCAAATACCTATATCTTATTAAAATGAACATGGAGGCGAACACCTATGATTCCTTAAAATGTATAACTAGAGGTGATTACCCTTGTCTTTATGATTCCATGATATGTATGACTAGAGGTGATTACCCTTGTCTTTATGATTCCATGATATGTATGACTAGAGGTGATTACCCTTGTCTTTATGATTCCATGATTTGTATGACTAGAGGTGATTACCCTTGTCTTTATGATTCCATGATGTGTATGACTAGAGGTGATTACCCTTGTCTTTCATGATTCCATGATATATATGACTTAAGGTGATTCCCATTGTCCTTTATGATGAGCTAAGTATGAGATCAAAGAGATGATCAATATGCATGTAAGCCTAAAGTGGTTGTCATGACCCGAGAGCACCCTCTAGTCGTAACACGGCGTACTTGACCCCGAATGGGTCTTATACAAGCCTCGTAGCATTCTTGAACATAAGAACATAGGAAAATAGAGGAAAATTAAAAACTTTCAGTTAAAATCGAAGACATTTTCATTAAAAAGCAAGCGGAAGACTTTGTACACTATGTCTCAAACCATCTAATACTTGAATACAACATTGGGACCTAGCCCATACAAAATTTTATAACAAAACTAAAAGACATAAAGGAACATAATGGGTGTTGTCCTTGAAACTATAAGGACTCACCAAGTCTTCATCTTCAAGCACCTTAGAAACCTAATCCTCAAGCATAGAAAACCAACATCTCCAAACCCTACACTTTAGTAAGAAAAAGGGAAGTATGGGGTTAGCACAATTAAATACTAAGTATGATAGCCATGCATAAACATGCTTAAAAAGGACATTTATTTGAGAGACATGCTTTTATGCCATTTTGGTAAAACTTTATGAAATACAAGTATAAGAGACATGATATTCAATCATAACCAACATACAAAGTCACATATTTCACATTTGAACAAAGTCACATATAAACCTTTACCTTTACCTTTACTTTAAGCCTCTACCTCAAGTAACCCTCAAGCTATATCTTGTGAAATGTATGAATAGCGTCTCATACCACCACCCACACTAAGGCACCACCTTAAGGTCACCAAAAGTGAACTTAAATTCATCCTTTCCACGTTTACACAATAGAACATTTAAGACACATAAACATCACATGAATCACATCAAGACAATCATCTAAGAAAACTTCTAAGTCATACTTGTGCAATGTGCAAGTAGCATCCCATACTACTACTCACACTAAGTACCCTTTTGAAGCCACCATAGACAAGGCACATTTATATACAATAGACATGACAAGGAAGTAATTCATAAATCAATCCAAGTATAGCATACATCTTTACATTACACATATAAGCATTTAAGTCACCATTCATTAACTTCATTAATACACCTTCATTCATTAGACACAAGATCAACATTCTTCATTAACATGATCATAAGAGTTCATTCATTTCATTAACATTATAAGGAACACACCATAACCTCCCTCAAAGCCTACTTCTGCAATGCATAGATGGCGTCCCATACCACCACCTATACTAAGTAGTACATCCTTAAGAAGCCATAGTCCATAAACTTTATTGTGGGGGTAAGCCTTAACCGACATAGACCATGAGAGCTTGACATGAAATCTCGGTGTCACCC
The DNA here is from genome assembly GCA_029582545.1 of Solanum lignicaule. NCBI lineage: Eukaryota > Viridiplantae > Streptophyta > Magnoliopsida > Solanales > Solanaceae > Solanum > Solanum lignicaule. The sequence continues at coordinate 4,458 of JAJOOF010016318.1, forward strand.
TCACCGGATAAGGGATTCCTACTTGCCTAAGGTAGGACCATTGTTCTTTAGCCTTAAGTGAATCCACTAGCTAGACCTATGTGGGCACATAGTTTATGGGATAAGGGGATTGCTACTAGATACCCCGCCTCAACTCACGGATGAGCATCCATCCCAAGAGATTGCTACTAAGTACCCCGCCTCAACTCACAGATGAGCACCCATCTCTAACCATATCCACTCGGTGCTTAACATTATTCCCCACAGAGTACATTACATTCATTACATTAATTCATTACGGGATAAGAGATTGCTACTAGATACTCCGCCTCAACTCTTGGATGAACATCCATCCCAAACCCAACATTTATTAAAACGAGATATATGGATTGCTACTAGATACTCCGCCTCAACTCCCGGATGAGTATACATCCCATACCACTTTCATTGATAGGAAAGCTCATAAATTCAAAGATAAGAATAGCCTTTCACCTAAGAACCCCCATTGATGTGAGAAATTCCTTTCACAACAGGTCATTAACATTCATTTAAGTACCATATGAGAATAGCCTTTTAAATAGTACTTCATCATCAACATTATCATTGAAATTCATTCATTCATTAGTTCAGTCAAGTGTGTGTGTATGTGAGACTAGCCTTTCACACTATCACCATCATTCACAAGTGTTAATAGAGAGATAATATTCAATCCTAACATAATTAGCTTCTAAACATGATTATCCTTCACTTATTTAAATCACACACATGCTTTACATCACATTCATATATACAATATCATGATAATACTTCCATTCTTCACATTATGCCTTCAAGGCCATGATCACAATGTACATAGTAAGTAAACACCTCCACCTTTCAAGTAGATCAACAATTTAAGCACAATTCTATATTCAACATGAAATGAGGCCAACTTGTCCTTTCAAGGCTATGATCACAAGTGCTCAATTCACCAACAATTCTCCACAATTAGACATAGATAGCTATACAAATCAACCATCTAAATCATTATAAATCCATCATCATTCATTCATAATCAACAAACCCACTTCATAAGCCCAAATTTAGGAATTGAGAGAAATCATGGGTTCATAGAGCATTTTCATCTTAAATCATCAATTAAACTTCAACATAATAATAATTTATCATTTGAAACGTTTTGATGCAAGAACCCATGAGATTGAGTAAAAACCCTAGAATTTCGTACTTTGAAATCACATTGGATTCGACTCCTTGAATGGAAAATTAGACAAGGATCAAGACTACCATACCTTGCTGTTGCTTCCCACGAAATCCCCTTGAAAGTCCTTTGAAAACCTTGAATAAATTGTCCTTGGAAGCTTGGAGTCTTCAACTTCTATGGAAGTTCTAGAAAGAGATCTTTTGGAGGGGAAGGGAAGTTTGTATTTGGGGTTTTTGAATAATAAAGTCTAAAATAGGTTTTAAGACTTTTAATACTCTTAAAATACTTAAATAAACCAAAAATAACCATCCCCCAACCAAACAAGACTTAACATGAATTTACCAAATGTCCATTGCCCAAGATGTATCCAAACCAGATTGGATAGGTGAAGACCACAGACCCAATCCACGGACAGTAGATAGGTCCACGGACCGTCCTGGCTGTCCGTAGTTTGTGGCTGGGGCATGGTCTTCAAGGCATCTGCAAGGTTTGACCTACGGAGGCCATCCATGAAGTGTGGATGGACATACGAGGCGTGAACCTACTCCGTAGGTCACCACATTTTGCTTTGGTTTCAAGAGGTCTTGGGGGTAAGGCTTAGGGTTCTCCTCAAGGACCCTTACGGTGGTCCTTGGGGAGTCGTACCTTGACGTTTGACCCCTAAACCCCTCAACCATGGCTCAGAACAACATAAAACCACTTCAAAACTCAAGACAAACACAAACGCAAACACGTTAGGCTCTGGTTGCACTAGTTCATTTTAGGGTCGTTACATTATCCCCAACTTAGGAACATTCGTCCTCGAATGACACTTTAATAAATTAAGGGGTAACGACTCAAGAATAGCAGCCCACAATCATGCATGCAACATCAATGTAAATGCATAAACATAGGAGGAAATATCAACTCCATATCACAAAGACTCAATGTAAAGAATAAGGTAAGAACTACATCTACAAACTCATTATGCATCAAGGCTTCACATTTCTCACTTCATTGGAAGAACTTCCTTCTCTAACTCATATCATGCTCATCACAACATCAATAGGCACATTTGAGCAATTTTATCATAAAAGCACATTATGCAATTTCTTCGTAGAAATACATTTAGGCAACTCATCATGGATGCATATCAACATAAGGAACACGATTTTGAAAACTCATTATCTCATTTAAAAAAGAATTCAACTAGAACATGCATAACATAAGGAGACCATGGAAACTCAATTTCACACTAGACTCCAAAATATGAAACAAGCTACAAGGAACTCTTGGTCTCAAGCTTGAATAGAAATAAAAGGAAAGAGATATGGATATCAACACTCACCAAAACCTACTATTCAACATACTATCCCCTACTTAAGGGAAAGCTCATACTAAGGTCAACATGAACACCACAAGGGAACTTCAATCAAGACACTCACAAATTACAAGAAACCATCAACATACCAGAGCTTTTGAACTAGGAAGGTCCTCATTAAGCAATTGTTGCTCACAACAACCTTACCAACACCACTCAAGGACTCATATTAGTCTACCACACCGGGTCTAAACTCCTCATACTCACTACACCTCTTAAGATGAGGACATCAATTAAGCCTAACTCATGAACATCAAGAACACTCAAAGACCTCACCATCTAGGCACATTATTCCCCACTTAAGACAAAAGCTATACTAGCTCTTTTAAACTTCACCTCTTCCAATTCTAAGGTCAGAGCAAAACATCACTAAACCTTCATACTCATCACACCTAGGCATTTTTAAAACACATCATTTCATCAACTCTTTCAATATACCTCAAAACTCATCTTAACTAAGTCAGATTCTACCAACAACACACATAACTAATAAGAAACTCATTCATACTAAAGACAACATCACAATCTTCCATCTCCAATCTACCAAGTCACATAGCCTTAGTTGGCATCACAACCAACCTTTTCTCTTCGTCAACCCTTATAAAATAAACCTTTCAAGTGGTCATACTGTAAAGACCATCACATAAGGAATAAGGGAAAGACATTATAGAGTTAAACACTATGGCACGACTTGAAGAATGAAAAAGTGAAAATTTCTTAACACCCAATAGCCTCCAATTCATAATGTGGCGCGCTTCACATTATGGACAAAACTCTACTAGAAGTGGTGTGAGACAACCTAAGACCATTCCCAAAACCATGTGCTCTGATACCATGTTTGTCACGACCTGTGAGCACCCCTAGTCGTAACACGGTGTACTCGACACCGAAGGGGTCTTATACAAGCCTCATAGAATTCTTGAACATAAGAACATATCAAAATATAGGAGAATTAAAAACTTTCTTTTACAAACGAAGACATTTTCATGAAAAAGCAAGCGGAAGACTTTCTAAACTTTGTACACTATGTCTCAAACCATCTAATACTTAAAAACAACATTAGGACCTAGCCCATACAAAAGCTTATAACAAAACTAAAAGACATAAATGAACATAATGGGTGTTGTCCTCGAAACTATGAGGACTCATCAAGTCTTCATCTTCAAGCACCTTAGAAACCTAATCCTCAAGCATAGAACACCAACATCTCCAAACCCTTCACTTTAGTAAGAAAAAGGGAAATATACGGTAAGCACAATTAAGTACTAAGAATGATAGCCATGCAAAAACAAGTTTAAAAAGGACATTTATTTTAGAGACATGCTTTTATGCCATTTTGGTAAAACTTTATGAAATACAAGTATAAGAGACATGATATTCAATCATAACCAACATACAAAGTCACATATTTCACATTTGCACAAGGTCACATATAAACCTTTAACTTTACCTTTACCTTGAGCCTCCACCTCAAGTAACCCTCAAGCTATACCTTGTGCAATGTATGGATAACGTCCCATACCACCACCCACACTAAGGCACCACCTTCAGGTCACCAAAAGTGAACTTACATTCATCCTTTCCACCTTTACACAATAGAGCATTTAAGACACATAAACACCATATCAAGACCATCATCTAAGACAACTTCTAAGTCATACTTGTGCAATGTGCAAGTAGCATCCCATACTACTACTCAAACTAAGTACCCCTTTGAAGCCACCATAGACAAGACACATTCATATACAATAGACATAACAAGGAAGTAACTCATAATACAATCCAAGTATAGCATACATCTTTACATTACACATATAAGCATTTAAGTCACCATTCATTCACTCCATCAATACACCTCAATTCACTATACATAAGATCAGGATTCTTCATTAACATGATCATAAGAGTTCATTCATTTCATTAACATTATAAGGAACACACCAGAACCTCCCTCAAATGCCTACTTGTGAAATGCATAGATGGCGTCCCATACCACCAACTGTACTAAGTAGTACCTACTTAAGAAGCCATAGTCCATTACCATTATTGTAGGGGTAAGCCTTAACCGACATAGACCATAAGAGCTTGACAGGGAATCCCGGTGTCACCCTCACCGGATAAGGGATTCCTACTTGCCTAAGGTAGGATTATTGTTCTTTAACCTTAAGTGGATCTACTAGCTAAACATATGTGGGCACATAGTTTATGGGAAAAGGGGATTGCTACTAGATACCCCACCTTAACTTACGGATGAGCATCCATCCCAAGAGATTGCTACTACATACCCTGCCTCAACTCACGTATGAGCAGCCATCTCTAACCATATACACTCGGTGCTTAGCATTATTCCCCACGTAGTACATTACATTAATTCATTATGGGATAAGGGTTTGCTACTAGATATTCCGCCTCAACTTCCGGATGAACATCCATTCCAAACCCAACATTCATTAAAATGGGATATATGGATTGTTACTAGATACTCCGCCTCAACTCCCGGATGAGTATCCATCCCATCCCACATTCATTCATTGGAAAGCTCATAAATTCAAATATGAGAATACCCTTTCACCTACTAGCCCCCATTGATGTGAGAAAGTACTTTCACAACAAGTCATTAAAATTTATTCAAGTACCATATGAGAATATCCTTTCAAATAGCACTTCATCATCAACATTATCATTGAACTTCATTCATTCATTCATTAGTTCATTCAAGTGTGTGTGTATGTGAGAATAGCCTTTCACACTATCCCCATCATTCACAAGTGTTAATAGAGAGATAATATTCAATCCTAACACAATTAGCTTCTAAACATGATCATCCTTCACTCATTTAGATAACACACATGCTTTACATCACATTCATAGACACAACATCATGATAATACTTCCATTCTTCACATTATGCTTTCAAGGCAATGAACACAATGTACATAGTAAGTAAACACCTCCACCTTTCAAGTAGATCAACAATTTAAGCATATTTCTATATTCAATATGAAATTAGGTCAACTTGTCCTTTCAAGGCTATGATCACAAGTCCTCAATTCACCAACAATTCTCCATTATTAGACATAGATATTGATACAAATCAATCATCTAAATCATTCTAAGCATAAATCTATCATCATCATTCATTCATAATCAACAAACCCACTTCATAAGGCCAAATTTAGGAATTGAGAGAAATCATGGGTTCATAGAGTACTTTCATCTTAAATCATCAATTAAACATCAATATAATCATAATTTGTCATTTGAAAATGTTTGATGCAAGAACCCATGAGATTGAGTAAAAACCCTATAATTTCATATTTTGAAATCACATTAGATTGGGCTCCTTGAATTGAAAATTAGACAAGAATCAAGAACACCATACCTTGCTATTTCTTCCCACAAAATCTCCTTGAAAATTCTTTGAAAACCTTGAAGAAATTGGCCTTGGAAGATTGGAGTTTTCAACTTCTATGGAAGTTCTAGAGAGAGATCTTTTGGAGGGGAAAGGAAGTTTGTATTTGGGGTTTTTGAATAATGAAATCTAAAATAGATTTTAACACTTCTAATACTCTTATAATACTTAAATAAACCCAAAATAACCGTCTCTCAACCAAATAAGACTTAACATGAATTTACCGAATGACCCTTGCCCAAGCCGTGTCAAAACCAGATTGCACGGGTGAGGACCACATACTCAATCCACGGACAGTAGATGGGTCCACGGACCATCCTGACTGTCCGTGTTTCATGGTTGGGGCTTGGTCTTCAAGGCATCTCCAAGGTTCGACCTACGGAGGCCATCCAACGAATCTTGGATGGACCTACGGGGCGTGAACCCCATCTGTAGGTCACCACATTTTGGTGACTCCTTTGGTTTCAAGGGGTCTTGGGGGTTAGGATTAGGGTCCTCCTCAAGGACCCTTAGGGTGGTCCTTGGGAAGTCGTACCCTGACGTTTGACCCCTAAACCCCTCAACCATGGCTTAGGAAAACATAAAACCACTTCAAAACTCAAGACAAACACAAATGCACACACGTTAGGCTCTACTTGCACTAGTTTATTTTTAGGGTCGTTACAGTGGTACTTAGTGTGGATCGGATTATGGACTCTTATCCATACATTGCACAAGTATGACTTGAAGCTAATTATGAAGTGTTTCTCTTATATGATGTTTGCTTAGATTGGCTTGTTGCTATAATTGCCATCCTTGATATGTTGACTAAAGGTGAGAGATTCCCTTGTCTATGAGAAGTAATCTAAAGGATGAGATCAAATATGATAAAGAGGTATGATACCTAAAAGTGGCACTTAGCCTAGGTGGGATTATGGGGTCTCATCTATGCATTGCACAAGTATAACTTGAAGGTTACTTATGAAGTTTCTCCTATGATAAGAGGATTTAAGTATGGACTATGATTATGAATATGTGGTATTTCCTATGTTATTGGATTATGCCTTATGTTGACCTATGCCTGATGTTTAACGTAATCAGGTCACTTCATCCAATAATAAACGCCAACGATCGTGAGTATATAAACCAACTAAGTGAGTTGGGGTCGAGTCCCAAGGGAGTGGTTCGTAATTGAGATTCAATAGGCAAGTAAGAATATGCTCAAGTCAATCATAGCTAAAAACATTAACGAATAAAAACATATCATAAATTAGGGGTGACACACATGTCAAATATCAAGGTGGGTTTGTTTCTATTATCAACTAAAACAACAAATAATATGAATATGGAGACGGGATTCTTGTGATGTGATAGGATTATGGGCAAAGATAGACAACCGGGTAATTGCAATTAATAGTAAACAGCTGTAAATTGGTGATTAAGCTATACTTTAGTGGGGATAAACTCTCTCTCGAACAATTTACCCCGAATCAAATTGGTTTCTCTCGAATACCAATAAGCAGCAATTAAGCACAACCTTCGCTTTAGTCCATTCACTCTCTCAAGCTGAATTTGTGGAAAAGGATTTAAGGTTCACTCTCTCGAGACGAACCCATGACAATCCAATACCCACAAACCATCGATTCAGTAATTTTGGTTTTAATACCTCTCTCTCGAGCAAGCCAAAAACACGAAGTTAAGATTGTATTTGGAACTACAACCCATTAAATTCAACCACAATTACTAAACGAAATCATTTTTAAACAACAAATAAACTATCAATTAACAATACCCAGCAGTTATATCAACCCATAATCACATAATCACACCCCAAGAATTGGGGTTTTAGCTAGACATAGTAAAAAGGTAAAAAATCGTTACCAAGTTGTGTTTCCATCAACTAGGTAGGATTGATATAGTCTTTACAAAGGTCTAAGATGAATAATCTTCAACACCCACTTCAAATTTCTTCGAAATGAAAATCTTCAAAGCTAAGGAAATATTGTTTCTCTATTCAATTCTAATCTCTCAACTTCAAAAACTGGAAAAATAATTTGTTTCAATACAAAAATCAATCACTAAGCTAAAAATTTAAACAAGTATTTATAGTTTTCAAAAAGTATGTTGTGAAGGTTCAGTCGGTGTAGTTAGTCGGGATCACCGACCCAATCGGTGATCCTCCCTTTGGTCATTTTCATTGCCATTTTGCTTTTGCCTTCAACATTTTCAGGTTCTGTAACTTTGGGCGATATGGCACTGCTTCGCGGAACTGTTCGGCGACTCGCAGACTGCTCATTTCTCTTGCCGACTAGATTTTCTCCTTCAGGGCTTGGCACTCTGGAACATTAGGTGAGACCCTAGCCATTCGGTGACTCGCATAATGGGTTAGGCGATCCTCAGGCCTTCTTTCCTTCATTCTTTCAGCTGCCTAGTTTCTTTTTGCTCAATAGTGTCCATGCTTTGTTTCTCAATTCAAATACCTGAAGTTCAAGGGTTTACATCAGTTATTGGTACAAAATATGCATTTGAGGACACTAATTCTATTACAATAAAGCTCTAAATGAGTTTAAATCGTGGACTCATCAATGCCCATATTATGCCTATGTTGGAAATTATGCTTATGATTATGTTATTGTCTCTTATGCTTATGAATTATGTTTCATATTGGCTAACCCTTGTGTTATGCTCTTATGATGTCATGATAGCTAACATATTTAGTACATTTTTTACTAACTCATACTGTTGCCTACATTCTTATCAAATGTAGGGTCCGGTAATATTGAGTTTCGTTCTTGAAGATAGGTTTCTAGAAGAGCGAAGGAGTTGAAGATTTGGTGAGTCCGCATAGCATCGAGGATAAAGCCACCATTACCTTTACGTCTTTCTTTGATGTGTTAGACTTTTGTATAGGCCGCGTCCCAAGAGTTATTCAAAGTTGTATTAGATGGTTTGAGACAAAGAGTTATAGACTTCCGCTTGCTTTTATAAAAGACTTCAATTGTATGGA
>JAJOOF010016319.1:0-17075 GCA_029582545.1 Solanum lignicaule
GAATGAGGTGAAACGAAGTGCGTTAGGTAGCTAACTCAAAGGGATTTTCATGGATATGTTATTGGCCACCCAATAATTTGTGTGCTAGGAGATATGACCCTCCAAAGTAGACCCTCGAAAAAGGCTTCACTTGGAAATTTCGGATTTTGATAGAGTTGCTCTAAAATTTGGGTTAGACCCATTTCCTACTCAATTTGACCCCCTAAACAAGAATATGAAGTCGGATTTTCGAAAAACGAAACGGAGTTTTTTTATATATAGCTAAACAAGTTTCCGGTAACTTCCGAAGCACATTTTTAAGAACTTTTTGGGTCATTTCAATACCCAAAGGAGGAAAATGAGGTGGAAGGAAATAAGGAAAAGAGGAACACATGCAAAGAATTACAGAAAAACAAGGTTATTACTGAACAAAACAAATTAGGGCAACACTAGAAAGGGAAGAAGAATGGGGATGCTGCTACTGGTTTCAAGGAGCAATGGAGGAGAACTGAGAACAGAAGAGCAAAACTTTATTCGAAAGAAAAACCTAAACATGTATGGAATCTAAGGAGGTAAGAGAAAAATGATGATCAACAGGTGAAAACAAAAAATAAATTTGATGCATCAGGGGAAGGAGGGGACAAAGAGGAAACAAGAGTTAACAATGAGTCAGGATCACAACAAGGGCAGAAGGAAAAACAAGAAAATTTCCTTCTTAAGAAGGTTGATGATCAAAGTAGAGAGATAGGAAGCACAAGTTCAAGGTCTAAGCACATAGCTAAAGAACCTACCCACGTAATAGTTCAAAGAAGCACCGACTCAAAAAGTATGGAAGTACACATATAGGTACTGCCGTCAGGGATAGAATGAGGGAGGAAAAATACTCAGAAAATGCTGAAGTGGAAGGTAACATGGAGAACAAAGAGGAGAACACCAAGGAACAAGAAGAAAAACAACAAAAGTTGAGAGGTACACCAAAGAAAAAAACTAGCAGAATAGACAAGATGCAGCCTGCAGAAGTTCATAGAAAGCAAGATGATGAGGAAAAAGATATTCTGGAGGTATTCATAGAGCAAATAGGAAGAGATGGGGATTTTTCAACCAGACATATAAGGCAGCTAAAACAAAGGCACAAAAAGAAATGCAACAATAATGTACTTCTACAAGTAAATACAAGAAGCAGGAACAAAACATCATCCTCCATCGATCAATGATTAACAAATTACTTTTCTGGAACATAAGATTAGTAAAATTTCAAAATGCTTTTGAGAGACTACTTGATCTTAACCGGAAAAATCATTATTTATATATAGCATTATTAGAGCCTTTTCAACACCCAATAGAAATAGAAAGCTATAGAAGAAGACTTGGGAAACAACATTCTAAAGCTAATTGTTCAGCAAAAATCTAGATTTTTTGAGGGATGATCTTGAAGACATTGCAAACAACACAATATACCCATGGATAGTAGGAGGGGATTTCAACACCATCATGCATGTTTCTGAAAAGTTGGGGGGCATTCCTGTTACACATAATGAAACCACTAATATTATTCAGTGTATAAATACATGTGCCCTAAATGAATTGATGCTTACAGGAAGCTGTTTTACTTGGTGGAATGGAAGAATTGAGGAGGAGCGTATTTTCAAAAGACTCGACAAAGATTTTGGAAATAATGAGTTCATGAACACCCTACAAGAAAGAGAGGTCTATCACTTGATAAGGGAAGGGTATGACCATGCCCCTTTACATATGAGTTGCAATAATGTACAAGAGCAGATCAACAAACCATTTAGATTCTTGATTTTATGGGCTAAGCACAATGAGTTTGTTAGTGTGGTGGAAGAGATTTGGAAGAAGGAGGCACAAGGATCATCTTTTACCATTGTTCAATAAAAGCTTAAAAGATTAAAGGTAATCTTGGTGCAATGGAGCAAATCAACTTTTGGGAATATAATCCAATTGGTGGCAACATTAGAAGATGTGATAAAAGCTAAGGAAGCTCAGCTTGAAATCAATCCAACCCCAAAAAATAGGACTGGTTTAAAAAATGGCAGAAGCTGACTTAAAAAGCTACATACACAGAGGAGGAATACTGGAAACAGAAGGATGGAATGAGGTGGTTTCAGAATGGAGACAGGAACACTAAATTTGTTCATGCCTATTAGAAGATGGAAGCTACACATTTCAGAAATACAGACAATTGCAGGGAGATATAATTTCTTCCACACAAAACATTGGAGATGAGGCGGTCAATGTGTTTAGGGAGCAGTTCACATAAACCAATGAACCCACAGACTACACCATGTTGGAAAATATTCTAAAGATAATATCCAAGGAGCAAAATGAAGATATGGAAAGACTCCCAATAGAAGAGGAGGTAAAAAGTGTGGTTATTTCTCTAAATGGGGAAAGTGCAAGTGGACCGGATTGACACTTTGGGCACTTTTTTCAGAGTTGTTGGTAAATTGTTAAACAGGACACCATTAACATGGTAAAAGCATTTTACTGTGGAATGGAGATGCTAAGGTTCATCACACACACAAATCCAATCTTAATTCCCAAAAATGATACAGTGAACAATTTTGGGGATTTAAGGCCAATAAGTCTTAGCACCTTCACCAACAAAATTATTTCAAGAATGCTCCATGAATGGTTGGTGCCAGTTCTACCTGATATAATATCAAAGAACCGGTTCGGATTCATAAAAGGGAGAAGTATAATAGAAAATGTCCTACTGTCTCAGGACATTGTGAGGGATATTAATAGGAGGAACAAATTTCACAATGTTGTTTTGAAATTGGGCATGGAAAAAGCATATGGTAGAGTGTCTTATGGAAATATTTGGTAAGAGTGCTTAGGAAATTTGGGTTCTCAGAAAGAATTATAGATATGGTGGAAAGATTGATCTCCAAGAACTGGTACTAAGTGATACATAATGGGTAGAATTTTGGTTTTTTTCAGTCTTCTAGGGTATGGAATGCAAAAATGAGGTGATGAGATTAATCATCTATCTTATGCTAATGATACCATCCTTCTCTATTCTGGACAACCTACCTCTATGAAGAAGATTAGGAAGCTGTTGAGGAAATATGATGAAGTTTTAGGGCAAATGATTAATCTAAACAAAAGTTTAGTGTACTTGCATGAGAAGGTTCACATAGGTATTTGTAATCAAATCAGGAGGATCACAGGAATGAAGCAAGGCTCCTTTCCTTTCACCTACTCAGATTGCCCTATTTTCTATGGGAGGAAAAATGGAAAACACTTAGAAGAATTGATTAAAAAGGTCATGAAAAGGATAAGTTTGTGTCAAAATAGATTGTTATCTTTTGGAGAGAGGTATATATTAGTAGCTCATGTGCTACAATCTGTGCCTTTGTACATGCTATCAACCATGAACCCACCTGATGGGGTCATAAATCAGCTGCATAGGATATTTGCCATGTTTTTTTGGGCTAACACAACTGGCTCAAAAAACAAGCATTAGGTGGCATGTGACAAAATGTGTAACCCAAAGGAGGAAGGGGGTTTGGGTCTGAGATCATTACACGATGTATCTAAGGCTTTATTTGCCAAGCTCTGGCGGAACTTCAGAACTGCAACCTCATAACTGTGGACTTTATATTTGTGGAATAAATATTGGAAGAAACATCATCCTATCATTGCTCAAGGTTTTGGGGCGTCACATGTGTGGAGGAAAATGGTTCTCATTAGAGAATAGGTGGAACATGAAATATAGTGGCAGGTTAAGACAAGATCTTCTACTTTTGGTTTGATAATTAGACCAAGTTATGGGGCTTGTACTATTTTGAAGAAGAGGCAGTGGAGGGAGAGATTGAAGTGAAGGAATTTATTACAGAAGAAAGGTGGAATAGACAACTGTTATTGGAGAAATTGTCCATTGAAATGACTGATACTTAGTCTGGTAATGATGTAGCTTGGTGGATGGGCAAAACACAGGGGAGGTTTATTTTGAAGCCCACTTGAAATTTATTGAGAAATAAGTAGGAGTTAAGAAAAGACTATGAGTTGATCTCGAAGAAAGAGTTCCCTTTTAAATTCATCTTGTTTATGTGGAGGGGTGTGGAAGAGAAGAATTGCGACAAATGACAATCTTAAAAAGATGAAGATTAACATAGTATCAAGATGTTGGTGTTTTCTGAAAAAGAAGGAGGAAACAATAACACAATATTTCTAACAGCCCCATAGCAAATAAACTATGGAGGCATTTTGCTAATTGTGCAGGAATAAAGATGGAGGGAATGCTACTGCAACAACTTATAATATCTTGGTGGAAACAGAAGGCATCACCAAACTTACTGGAAGTTTATAGAGCCATACCAGCCATCACCTTGTGGACTATATGGAAAAGGAGAAATACAATCAAACATGAAAGTAACATCAGCTATAAGGAGACGGTGAACCAAATAGTTGGAGTAGTGAGACAACTAATAAAGCAGAAGTATCCATGGATAAAAAGAACAGAATGGTCATGGCACGACATAATTAGCAGGATAGGGAACTATAAACCAATACTATACTACCTCAGTGGTACATGGAAGCCTCCTGATAGTAAGAGAATAAAATGCAACACTGATGGAGCCAACAGAGGTAATCCAGGTTTCAGTTCTTTTGGTTATTGTCTAAGAGATAGAAGAGGGGATCTAATAATTTCAAAATCCAAAGGAATAGGAATTTCTAGAAACATGGAGTCATAATCATTAGCAATCCTAGATGCCTTAAGAACTTGAAAAAAAGGAGCTTACATGATGTTTTAATTGAAACTGATTCACTTAGTCTAAAAAATCATCCAGAAGGAGTGGAAACTACCTTCGGCAATGGTGGAGAGAATAAAGGAAATCAGATACATCATGCTTCTAATTGGTACTACAATCACACACAAATACAGATAAGGCAATGGTTTGGCAGATTGTATAGCTAACATATCAATAGAAGGCCAAACAATTCATGAATATCGCAATTTTTAGGAACTTGCAGTTAGAGCAAGACAAGTTCTAATCACACAAAAAGCAAAAGTACCAGGTCTTCGCATAGAGACTCGTAAAATCAACCAACAATAAGGCAAAGAAGGATAAAAGGGTAAGAAGAATATACAACAAAAGGAAGGAGTGGTCATAAGTTATACAAGTTAAGTTATGAAACAAAGGAGCGGCGGCAGCTTAAGACATATCTACATTAGCTTTTGCATATACAATCAAATCTTAGGCATACATCAGCTAGCTCTACAATAAACTTCCAAAATGAGCTGGTCCATACTAAGAACAAAAATGAGTATCGTCAGGAGGTTCAAGAGTGATCCGACATTTGGAACACCTTGGAAGACGAGAGAATTACCTTTGTGAAGCAGAGTATCCAGTAAGTCTTCGACGAAAAGATCCATCTAGAAGTCCTTGAGTTCAAAACTCTGGTGAATCCAGACATGCAACATTGCTTGAGGAATCGGAAATTAGCTAGAAAAGATAGACAGAATGTCAACAAAGCTCAGATTTCTTTGGCTTTCCTTTTTCTTAGGGGCTGGTCTCATTTTGGGTCGGTCCTAATCTATATGGACCTTTGTAAATAATGAATAAAAAGGTCCTTGGACCAAAAAATATTTAAAAATAAAACAAAGAATTAACAAGATTTTTTGGTAAAGTTTTAACATGTAAAACTTGATTAAAGTAAAGCTACATTTTAATGGAGTTAACCTGTAGGATATTACCTAAAAGATATCCTTGAATTAATGAATATGTCTTACTTACTACAATGCACTTTGCAAGCCATCTTCAGGTACATCCTTCAACAATTTTCATCACTTAATGTCATTTGAGTAACAACTATGGCTCATGAAGGCCATTCATATACAAAATAAAAGGAGTATGGCGGCTAAGTTAAATGTAGGATTTTGAGTGCTAAAGAAAGGAGATTGAAGCTTGTATAGAGCATGAAAGACCTTGCACTACCTAAAAGTTTTTAAATATACCTCTAAGAACTATAATATTTGTCAATTACTCCTTTTTTAATTATGACTAAATGCATATATAGCCCTTTAATTTAGAATTAAATGTTAGTTTGATATTTGAATCTTTTTTATAATTATTTCGATATCTTCACATGATAAATGTGTCTCGTGAACATCTCACGCTGACATGAAAAATCATGTGTCTTATTCTTATAGTGTATTTGTGTCAAGCCCCAAGCCTACACCCTAGACATGACCGACACTCGAGAACCATTGTTAGTCCCCAAGCAAACCCTTGGCCTGGCTGCTTACTCAACAGAAGAATTACTTATCAATAAAGAAATCAATGTAAACTCAACTCATAAGGATATCATTAATGATAATAGTTTGAATTAGAAATACTCAAAAGCACGCAAGTGTTCAAATCAAAGTTTGTAAAACATCAACAAGGGAAATGAAAGAAAGACTATTCAAATACTATTGTCTATCTATGAAGCCTCTAACAACTATGATGGAAGTCGTGACAAGAATCACGAAATCCTAATATGACTGAAAGTAAATGCGGAACCCTCTGAAGAAAAGAGGCTCACCAAAGCAATGCTGGAACTACAAGTGGTATCAACGGAGCGCCTATTGATGACCATGGTTACCTATATCTGCATGATGAAAGATGTCGAAAAAATGGCGTCAGTACATGGAATGTACGAGCATGCCAGGGGAACTCTAAAGCATAGACATATATTTGAACCTATAAAAAGGAAGAACATATTCACCTCATCTCAACTCAACTCAAGGATACTCAACTATATTCAGACTTAGAAATACTCAAACTCAATTCAATATAAAAGCAACAGTAAAGAAGCATTATGAAGAAAGATTTTAAAATAGTAGATAATAACTCAATGTATTTTAAAATGCAATAATAAATCTTTTACTATTATTTAGGATATTCTCTAACCGATAACCATCACTATGAGCTATGTGATGATACAACATCTCTCCCACGCTGCCAGAACTGTCCTATACCTTGCCAGAGTATTCGACATCCTCAACTAAGTGCATCCACTAAGCTAGGCTTAAAAGCAATAAGTAATCATCTAAAAAGTATGATCATTTACCCATGTTGGCATGCATTGTTTTTGAGGACTTTTTGTTGTCTAAACTCATCCCCATATCGGTCCTCAATACTACTCCCAATAATATAACTCATGCTCATGTGCTTAAAAACATTTCCTCATCCTCAAACTTTGAGATTATTACTCAAAAGTTTCTCTTAAAATAGATTATGCTCAAAACTCCACATGAACTCATTTGGAAATCAAAGTTTCCTGTCGTTTTAAATATAAAACATTTACTCTTTGGGAATACTTAGTTCCCTTATATTCATTTTGAAAACATGAACTCAACTCTCCTCATCCTCATGCTCAAATACTCATGTCTTAAAATAAGTTTTAAAAGATTGTAAAAGACTTCTCAAAGTGACTCAAAGACTTTACTCGAACTTTACTCTTAATCTTTTCTTGAATTTGAATTGTGATGTCAACAGTTATGATTTGGATAAATAGGATTTCTCAAAGATTGTTGAAGATTTTAAGTGTGGAAATCAAGAAGAGAACATAGGTGCAATTTGATGGAACTCTCACGAAAAGCAGGACATATGGATAGGGGACCTGGCGCACTGAGTGGCGCATGGCGCCAGCCTCGAAACATAAGAACAATAGTTGGGGTGCACTGAGTGGCGTGATGTGCCAGGCCCCAAACTACTGGGCAGAAGTTCTGGCGTGCTACCCCACCCCATGACCATATTTAAGGGTAGAAACATCTAACACCAAGCTCAAACACCCAATAAGTAATTTAACACAACATAGCATAGCATTTTAAAAAGTGTTTTACAAAAAGTCTTTACCTTGGATGGGAATTTTTCCAGAAGGAAAGTGATGTGGATTCTCTTCTTCATATCCTCATCAGCCTACCAAGTGGCTTTCTCAATAAAATGATTCCTCCATAAGACCTTGATTGATGCTACCTCATTGGTTCTCAACTTGGGAACTTCACGATCAAGTATCTCAACATGTATCTCCTCATAAGACAGGTTGTCCTTAATACAATATTTTCAGTAGGTATAAAAAGTGATGGATCGCCCATACACTTCTTTAACATTGAAATGTGGAGCACCGGATGGACTGCTAACTCTGGTGATTACTCCAACTCATAAGCTACATTGCTAATCCTCATGGATATCCTGTAAGGACCAATATATCAGGACTGAGTTTCCCCTTCTTGCCAAACCTCATAACACCCTTCAAAGGTGAAACCTTAAAGTAAACCCAATCATCCACATCAAACTCTAAGTCTCTTCTCCTAACATCGGTATAGTATTTCTGATGACTTTGTGCTGTTTTCAACCTCTCTTGAATGATATTTACTTTCTCCATAGCTTGATGAACCAAGTCTGGTCCTATCAACCCAGCTTCACCGACTTCAAACCATCCAATAGGAGATCTACATCTTCTCACATAAAGAGCCTCAGAAGGAGCCATCGGGATGCTAGAGTGATAACTATTTTTTGTAAACAAAACTCTATGACAGGTAAGGGATCATCCCAACTACCTTTGAAATTGATCACACAAGCCCTCAACATATCCTATATAGTCTTAATCTTTCACTCTTCTCGACCATCAATATGGGGATGGAAAGTAGTACTAAGGTTAACCTTAAAACCCAAACCCTATTGGATAGACTTATTGTGCGGTGAATTGCACACCTCTATCTGAAATGATAGACACCATATTGCTATGAAGTCTGGCTATCTCTTAAATATATAATCTTGCATAATCCTCTACTGAATAGGTTATCTTTACTAGTAAGAAATGGGTTGATTTAGTCAACCGATCTACAATCACGCAAATCGAATCGTGCTGCCTACGAGACCGCGACAAACCAGTAATGAAATCCATATTGATGATCTCCCACTTCCATTCAGGAAGATCTATGTTCTGAGCCATACCACTGGGCCTTTGGTGCTCTACCTTGACTTTTTGGCAATTCGGGCACTTACCAACAAACTCTGCAATACACTTTTTCATGCTACTCCACCAATATACTTCTCTCAAGTTGTAGTACATCTTTGTGGAATGAGGATGGATAGAATATATGGAGCTATGAGCTTCCTCCATGATCCTCTCTTGGAGTTCATCCTCCTTTGGTACACATAATCTACCTTGATACCTCCACATACCATATCCCTCTTGTTTAAAAGCCATCACTTTCTGCTTATGAACATTTTCCTTCAATTCAAGCAAAATAGTGTGTTGGTCTTATTTCTCTTTCACTTCTGACACTAGTGATGATTCAGCCTCATTCATCACCACCACTCCATCTTCATTGGAATCTAACAAGCAGACTCCCAACCGTGCAAGTTTGTGCACATCTTTGGCTAATTCTTTCTTTCCTTCCTCAACATGGGTAGTACTACCCATATACAACCTGCTCAAGGCATCAACAACAACATTAGCCTTATATGGGTGATAGAGGATACTCATGTCGTAATCCTTGAGTAACTCCAACCACCTCCTCTGTCTGAGATTAAGATCTTTCTGACTGAAAACATACTGAAGACTCTTGTGATCATTGAAAACATATACATGAACACCATAAAGATAGTGACGCCATATTTTCAAGGTAAACACTACAACAACCAACTCTAGATCATGGGTTGGGTAATTCTTCTCGTGAATCTTAACATGTCTAGAGGCATAAGTTATAACCTTGTCATTCTGCATCAATACAAAACCAAGTTCAACTCTTGACGCATCAAAATACACAACAAAGCCTTGTGTACCCTATGGTAAAGTCAACAGTGGGCAGTAGTCAATTACATTTTCAATTCCTGAAAGCTTTTCTCACAAGCTTCAAAGCATTGAAACTTTTCTGTCTTCTGAGCCAACTTAGTCAACATGGATGAAATATATGAAAATGCCTCGACAAACGTCCTAGAATAACCAGCAAATCCCAAGAATCTCATAATATTGGTTGGAGATGTGGGTATGGGCCAGCTCTGCAATGCCTCAATCTTCTGAGTGTCAACTCGAATACATTCTCTAGATATAATGTGGCTTAAGAAGGCAACAGACTCAAACCAAAACTCACACTTGGAAAATTTGGCATATAAATCTTTATCTTTGAGAGTTTGGAGAACTATTCTGAGATGACTAGAGTGATCTTCCTCCTCGAATAAATTAGAATGTCATCAATGAATAGGATAACAAACATATCAAGATAAGGGTTAAAAACTCTATTTATAAGATCCATGAACGTTGTAGGAGCATTAGTCAAGCCAAAAGACATAACAAGAAACTCATAATGACCATAACGGGTCCTGAATGGTGTCTTCGGGATATCACTTTCTCTTACTCTCAACTGATGATAGCTAGATCTAAGGTCCATCTTAGAAAAGCAAGTGGCACCCTAAAGTTGATCGAAAAGATCATCAATTTTGGGAAGGGGGTACATATTCTTGATAGTAACCTTGTTCAATTGGTGGTAATCAGTACACATCCTAAGATAACCATCTTTCTTCCTTACAAATAAGACCGGAGCGCCCCAAGGTAAGGCACTAGGTCGAATGAAACCTCTATCAAGAAGATCTCTCAACTTCTCTTTCAACTCTTTTAATTCATCTGGAGCCATTCTATATGGAGGAATAGAAATCGGTTGAGTATCATGAAAAATATCTATGCCGAAGTTGATTTCTCTCTCAGAAAGGACTCCAGGAAGATCATCTTGAAAAACCTCGGGAAACTCGCTCACAAGTGGAACTAACTGAATAAGTGGTGTCTCAACACTAAAGTCATTAACTCGGACTAAATGATAGATGCACCCCTTGGAAACTAACATTTTGGCCTTAATGTACGAAATAAAATGACCCTTAGGCACTGCTAAACTACTCCTTCAGCATATAACTGGCTTATTAGGAAACTGGAACTTTACTACTCGAGTTCTACAATCAACCGAGGCATAACATGCATGAAGCCAATCCATACCTAGAATAACATAAAAGTCCACTATGTCCAACTTGACTAAGTCAACAATCGTGTCATTGTGATTGACAGAGATGGTACAATCACGATAAACTCTCTCAGCTAGAATAGACTCACCAACAGGTGTGGAAACACTAAAGGGCTCAAGAAGTTGCTTGGCAAGGATATCAAATCTCATATCAATCTATGAAGTAACAAAAGATAGACTCGCACTTGGATCTAGCAATGAATATACATCAAAAGTAAAGAATTGTATCATAACAATGACAATATTTGGTGAATTCTCTTGGTCTTAGCAACTGGTAATAGCATACAGACTGTTTGCTCCTCCACTAGTCCCTAGAGTAGCTCCTCTAGGTGCAGCTCTATCTGCAAGAGCCGCTGAAGAAGATTGGGCTTTATTGTCCCCATTACCATTTCCTTGCTGGTTCTTAGGGCACTTTCTCATGAAGTGACATGTCTGACCACACTTGAAACATCAAGTGGAGCCATGACGACACGCTCCTGGGTGGTTTCTACCAGAATTCGCACATGTAGTGGTTCACTTGGCCCATTGTGCCACACTACCTTGAGATTGCGCAGGTCGAGCTCTGAAGTTCTGGGAATTCTAATTCCTGAACTCACCTTTGTTTTTTCGCACAGGTGCACTAGCAGATGATGGAGCAGGTCCAGTTGGCCTTTGTTGAAAGGTTGTCCGGTTCACATTTTCGGTCTTCTGCTCCGGACTCATTACCTGCAGTCTTAGCCTACTTTTTTCGGAACTCTTCTCTATCTCTCAGCTTATCTTCCTCAACCTTGTGCACATGGATCATAAGCCTTGCTATGTCTATGTCCCCTATTAACATAGCAATTTTCCCCTCTTTGCTTGAGAGATGAGACAACCTAGAAACAAACAAGCTCATCCTGCTCATCTTGTCATTAACCATCTCCGGAGCATAAGGGACAGTTGAATAAACTTGAGGTTGTACTCATGCATACTAATGGATTCTTGCTTTAGAGTGAGGAATTCTCTTAACTTTGCTTCTCTTAACTCACGGGGAAAGAGACGTCCCATGAAGGCATTTTCAAACACAGCCAACTCACAATCGGTGCTCCTTCAGCTATATTCTTCTTCCATTGGTCGTACCAGATCCTAGCAACACCCTTCAGTTGGTATGTAGCTGACTCCACTCGCTCAGCATCAAGAACATTCATAACCTCAAATACCTTCTGCAACTCTTCCACAAAGTTCTCCAGATCCTTAGTGACATTAGACCTAGTGAATTCTCGGGGATTCATCCTCAAGAACTTACAGATCCTGGATATATCAGCCATATCATGTCGAACTATTATTTGTTGACCACCTTGATTAGCCACAACTTTACTCAACATCCGGATAGCATCTCGGAACTTAGCATTAATGAGCTCTCCTTGGGGTTGCATTTCTGGTGCATTGGGGACCCTTTGATCTTGGGGATTAACATTCCTTCTAGAAGGACGACCTCAAACAACTTTTTGTGGAGGCATGATCTAAAAGATACGTCCAAGCACAAATTAAAAGAAACTTTTATAAAGTTGAACTCTATCACACGAAAAGAGTATAAAGGAAGTGAGATGTTTCCTAAATATCGTAGCCTCCTAATTATAGATGTGGGCCTCTTCACACCGATTACTAAGAATCTACAGACACAGCTTCATAGACACCTTTGGTCTCTTAAACTCTGTGCTCTGATACCAAGCTTGTCAATCCCCGAGCCTACACCCAGGACGTGACCGACACTTAAGAACTATTATAGGTCCCCCAATCAAACCCTTGGCCTGACTCCTTACTCAGCGGAAAACTTACTCATCAATAAGGAACTTAATGTAAACTCAACTCATAATGATTTCATAACTGATAATAGTTTGAATCAGAAATACTCAAAAGAATGCAAGTGTTCAAATAAATGTCTTTAAAACACAAATAAGGGAAATGAAAGAAAGACTCCTCAAATACTATTCTCTATCTATGAAGCCTCTAAAAACTATGATGGAAGTCGGGACAAGACCCACAACATCCTAATACGATTGAAAGTAAATGTTGAACCCTCCAAAGCAAGGAGGCTCACCAAAGCAATTCTGGAACTGCAAATGGTATTAACGGAGAACCTATTAATAACCTTGGTTACCTATATCTGCATCATGAAAGATGCAGGCCAAATAGAATCAGTACATGAAATGTACGACCATGTAAGGGAAACTCTAAAGCACAAACATAAGCTTGAACTGATAAAAAGAAGAAAATACTCACCTCATCTCAACTGAACTCAACTCAGCTCAACTCAGCTCAAGGATAATCAAAGATACTCAAACTCAGAAATACTCAAACTCACTTCAATATAAAAGCAACAATACATATGGATTTTACAAAAAGCTTTTAAAATCTATCTATTTATAAAAGGAGAAGAAAAAGTGCCACATGTCAGCACCACACTAAATTAGATTGTTTAAAAATTAAAATTAATTATGTGTATGTTTTTATTTTTAAAAAAAACTCTAACGTTGTGGTCCTTTTTTTGTGGAAATGTATATTTTAAATTTTAGCCATCTTTCCACAATCTCCTCATTTAAAGAAAAACAAAAATGTAGATGATGATGATAATAATAATAATAATAATAATAATAATAATAATAATAATAATAATAATAATAATGATAATAATTTATATATAGATATATAATTTATCTGTATATTATAAAAATCAGAATAAAACTTACCACAAAAAAGAATTAAATTAAAATCTAAAAATGTAAACATAAAAATATTTTTTAAAATAAACCCGTAAAAAAAAAGTCATCAAATATTGAAAATAAAAACTTATAAATAAAAATAATTGTTATATATTTTTAACACGTTTTGGACTCTTAAAAAATTTATAAATGTTTATTGTCAGCACTACCAAAAAAACCAAAATTTGTAAATTATTAAAATTAATTGGAATTCTAAAAATAAAAATAGAAATTTCAAACACTAAAAAGAAAATTAAAAATTAAAATTAAAAAATATTTTTTAAAAAGCTCAACGTTGTGACTTGTGGTGCTTTTTTTTTTGGAAAGGTATTTTTTAAATTTGAACCATCTAACTGCACATTTTTTATTTAATAATAGTGAAAAACAAATCAAAAAAAATATTTTAACTGCACGTTAACTTCCCACTTCTATCCTAAAATAAAAGAAGTGGTTAGTGATAAAATATTCAAACAAACGGATAATTCTTCCCCAATCAACGTAACTTTTTTCCAAAAATTTCTTTATCCTTCTTAAAAGAAGACACAAATTTATGATCATAATCGAGTCAAGAAAAAATGATCGAAAAAAATCAAGAGAAGTTGAATAATTAAGTGAGCAATTTATATCTCAAGAAAGAGGAGTTCGTTACAAACTATGGTACTGAACAAACTTTATGGTAATTATAGGAAAATCTCACTTTTTGAGGCCTCTATGTTTTTTCTTCCTATTTTGTTAGGAAATATGTTGTTTTTTATGTACTGTATAGAGGATTAAAAAAATGATAAATAAATTATGAAAGAAATTGAAAACTCTCAAAAATGAATGTATTTTTTTTTAAAATTATGTTGTGACTATGGATTATTTTTTGATTTTTAATATTGAGTATGATAATATTTAGATGTGAAATAATTTATCTTTAGGTTGAATATTTACAAGATTTTGCATATATGCTTGAAAGTTTTTTAAAGCAATCATGAATTCACGTAAGTTTTATCTTTATTTTTTTTAAAATGGAAGCAACCAAGAAAGTAAGTTTATTGATCAAAGCATAAATTCAAAAGACATCAATGAAGATAGTTTCATGAAATAACATTAGTGGCCTAGATAGTGACGATGAATCTCTCAGTAACATTGAAAAATTACATGAAGATCATCTCCATATTTCAATGTTAATCTTTCACTCTTTCAACGAGTAGAGAATTAGTCAACAACTTTTAAAATTGAGCATTTTTGTCCAGGAAAATATATGCATATACGTTTGTACATATTAGAAATTAAATATATTATATTTTAAATAATCTGAAAGTTAATTATATGTTTTATAAGTCCATTACTTTTTGTTTTATTTTTAAATTTTTAATACTTTTTTTATACTTATTCATATATATATGCAACTTCAGATTATGATTACTAATTTAATAATAATTACGTAAAATTAATTTTATATAATCTATTAATTAAAATTAAAATAGAATTTACAAATGTTAATCAATCTTTTTTAATCTGTATTTAAAAAATAGACGGAAAAAGAATGCTATTTTTAAAAATATTATGCAAAAAAAAATTGTGAAAGCATATATAAAAGGTGTTATAATGAAGTTTATTAACATTATCTACTTCTACTAAATTACACGTAAAAAATATTAAAAAGAAAAACCTAAAAAAATTCTAACCGCAGACGTTAACTCTCTACTTCTAAAATTGTTTTAAAAGATGTTATAATAAAGTTTATTAAAATTAGTTTATAAATAACTAAAAATTGAATAATTTGAAATTGCAATTTAAGATTATAAAATATAAATAAAAAAAGAAATAATTTAATTAAAATTTTAAATTTGAACCATCTAACTGCACATATAAAAGGAGAAGAAAAAATGCCACATGTCAGCACAACACTAAATCAGATTGTTAAAAAATTAAAAATTAATTATGTGTATGTATTTATTAAAAAAAAAAAAACTCTAACTTTGTGGTCCATTTTTTGTGGAAAGGTATATTTTAAATTTTAACCATCTTTCCACAATCTCCTCATATAAAGAAAAACAAATATGGATAATAATAATAATATTAAAAATAAAAATAAAAAAAATATTTTAAAAAAGTTCAACGTTGTGGTCCATTTTTTTGGAAAGGTATTTTTAAAAATTGAACCATCTAACTGCACATTTTTATTTAATAATAATGAAAAAAAAAAGAAATAAAAAAATATTTTAAGTGCACAATAACTTCCCACTTCTATCCCAAATAAAAGTAGTGGTTAGTGATAAAATATTCAAACAAACGGATAATTCTTCACCAATCAACGTAACTGTTTTCCAAAAATTTCATTATCCTTTTTAAAATTAGTTTATAAATAACGAAAAATTAAATAGTTTGAAATTGCAATTTAAGATTATAAAATAAAAAAAATTAAAAAAAATAATTTAATTAAAATTTTAAAAATATGTGTAAACTTACTCAGTAACCACCACAATAGTTAAAGAAATTTAATAAAAACTGCAAACTCAAATAAAAAAATTAAAAAGAAAACAAAAATAAGGTCAAGCTCTGCCCCCAACACAATATACATATACATGCGTAATCTCAGACACATTCAAAAAGGGCAAAAGCTTTTGGAGAGAACAATTAAGAAAAATAATTGATTTCGAAAATATTAAGACACATTCGTATTTTTAGAATGCATTGTATCATTAATAAAATACATATTAACTAATTATAAATAAGTATTAACTAATTATTAATACGTGGCTGAAATAATTGTTCCATTTATAATGGAGTCTTTTAAAAACAAAACTTATATTGAATTCACAAAATTAATTTAAAAAATTTAACAATGTAAGTTTTATAAAATAAAAATTTTAAATCTAATAATTACTAATATGGACAACAATGAATTTGAAATACATTCAGTTGTTTCCACAAAAATGTCGGCAACAATGAATATGTTAAAATAACAGTATTTATAATTGACATTACAAATAATTTTACCTGTTATTAAATTTTTTCAGACTTTTGAGAAATATTGTCTTTAACGATTTATAACTGTTTTTCAAATATATCATCTCTCAACTCTTAATGAACCTATTTTTATGGAAATGATTAACTACATTCCCATAATATATGGCTATATAATATAAAATATAAATCATGTTTTTAATGTACTTAATTTTTAAACTATTCCATAACTTAATGTAATGCTTATTAGTTATAACTATCACATATTTAACTTTTATAGGATATACAATTTTTCTAACTCAAAAATAATTTTTTTATAATTGAAGAGTAAATCTTCCTTTTATATATATATATATATATATATATATATATATATATAAAATGTTTAT
>JAJOOF010016320.1:0-11338 GCA_029582545.1 Solanum lignicaule
ACCCACCCCCCAAAAAAAAATTTAAGTTTGTTTTAAAAAAATATTTTCAAAATTTCATTTTTTAACCCCTACACCTCGACCCCCCCACCTCCCCCCCTACCCAGCCCCCCCAAAAAAAATAATTTAAGTTTGTTTTTAAAAAATAATTTCAACTTCAAAATTTCATTTTTTTCACCTCTACCATCGACCCCACCCCCCAAAAAAAAAATTTAAGTTTGTTTTTAAAAAATATTTTCAACTTCAAAATTTCAGTTTTTCACACCTACCCTCGACCCCCCCACCCCACCCATCCCAAAAAACAATTTAAGTTTGTTTTTAAAAAATATTTTCAACTTCAAAATTTCAATTTTTCACCCCTACCCTCGATACCCCCCACCCACCCCCTACTAACCCCCCACCCCCACCCCCAAAAAAAATTTAAGTGTGTTTTTTAAAAATATTTTCTACTCTAGTGTAAATAAAATATATTTCTCAAAAACATTTTTCATTCATAAATCAAACACCAAAAATCTTTTCCGAAAAATATTTTCTACTCACCAACCAAACATGAGAAAATAAGTCAAAAAAATCAACTTGTTTTCTAGGAAAACATTTTCCTTCATACCAAACACACGCTTAGTGGAGTGCCTGAAGTAGGATGTAATTTGGCAAACCAAGAAGGAACCTTGCTGGGCAAAGCTAGGGCTACTAATAGTGAGGCTACCATCCCAGGATTGCACCAGCTTCTACTACATTGCTTGCCACTTCCTCAAATAATAGTCAACTTGAGGTTGCTTCGGTATGGAAGAAAGTTAGCAGAAACCAAACTCCTCCAACTATAAAGCTTCCATGTAGAGTTTCATATTATGTGCTCATTTTTCAAAAGAAGGGAAAAAAGATATGGAGAAAAGCAAGTTTCTGACAAGTCTAGTAATTCTAATACTTGTGTTGCCATATGCAAATGCAACCTTGCCAGGGCCTAAAGCTAAGAAGCACTTCGTGTTGGTTCATAGGGGAAGCCATGGAGCCTGGTGCTGGTATAAGTTTGTGGCATTGATGAGATCTTCAGGGCATAATGTCACAGCTATTGACTTGGCGGCTTCAGGTATCAACCCCAAGCAGGCCCTTGAAGTCCCACATTTGTCCGATTACTTTAGTCCCCTAATGAAGTTCATGGTTTCACTTCCTGCACATGAAAAAGTGGTCCTTGTAGGCCATGAATTTGGTGGCTTTGCCATTTCTAATGCCATGGAAAGCTTTCCAGAAAAGATTTCAGTTGCTGTATTTGTCACTGCTCTAATGCCTGGTCAAACTCTCAATGCAACCACCATCTACACCGAGGTTACAATTTGTCATATTCCTAACTTTAGCCATGAGATGATCTGTTATGTTTGCTTACACTTACACATATTTGAAACTAAATATACTTTGTTACAGCTCTTGGCATTCACTGGTGTATTATCTGCACTTGATAATCGTGTTACTTATGATAATGGACCTACCAATCCTCCAACAACCTTGAGTTATGGTCCCAAGTACTTGGCAACTAAGTTTTACAATAAGAGTCCAATTCAGGTAACCAAAGCATAATACAAATATATAATTGAAATAGCCAAGTTCTGTTATTCTGGTCAAGTGAATGGCCCTAAAATGACTAATGACTTGCTTTGCCAAAAATTATTAGTAGGCAAACATTTAAACTAGTTTATCCAAATTATAGATCTATTTGAGTACTTACCGCAACATTGACATGAAACTGACTTAAGTCAGTTATTTTCCCTTCTTGATGTTAGGATTTCGTGCTGGCCACTACAGTCTTAAGGCCGATATACATATACAGTGTGGAAGATGTTTCTAAGGAGATAGTCGTTTCAAGCAGAAGGTATGGATCAGTTAGGCGAGTATTCATTGTTGCTGCTGATGATAACCTTCTGAAGAAGGAATTTCAAAAGTGGATGATTGAAAAGAATTCAGCAGATGACGTGGAAGAGATCGAGGGCTCTGACCACATGATCATGATGTCTAAGCCCAAACAACTTTTTACTACACTTTTAAGCATATCTAACAAGTATAGCTAAGAGATCTTAATTAAGAAGAATAAGAGAAACAGGTGTAAGTAAGGCTGAGAATAAAACTTCAGTCAATTCGCATATCTGATGCATTGATATGACTATTTCAATTCGTCCATATGAGTTCTACTGCTGAGTTAGTTAGTTTGATATTTCAGTCAGTTTCTTTCAGTTGTTATTTCCTTTCATTGTAATTTCAGTATTTGGAATTGACATCAATAAACAACCTCTATGTCCTGTAACTACTTAATTTTAGTTCAAGATCAAACAGTTAAATTTCTAAGCTCACTCAGAGAGGTGCACCCAATTATCAATGTAAGTGTGAGTTTACACTTCTATATTTAAGTATTTTTTACAAAAACACTCCTATATATGATCTAGGGATGGGAGAATGGGTCCACGAGAACCCGGGACCCCCCATCCCTATGAATACAACTATACAAGTAGCCAATGCCTCAAATAATAGCCAGTGCGGGTTGCCAGCTTTGCATGGAAATAAGTTATCCAAAAGTCAAACTCCTCTAAAAAAAAATATCAAATGCCTCAAATAATAGCCAACGTGGGGTTGCATCTGCATGGAAGTAAGTTAGCACAAACCAAACTCCTCTAATTATATATAAAGTTTCCTTGTATGGTTTGAAACCATCTGCTCATTCTTAAAAAAAAGAAAAGGAAAGAAGATATGGAGAAAAGCAAGTCACAACATGCAGATGCTACTATGTTAGAGCCTAAAGCTAAGAAGCACTTTGTACTTGTTCACGCGGCATGCCATGGAGCCTGGTCCTGGTACAAGATTGTGGCACTGCTGAGATCTTCAGGGCATAATGTCACAGCTCTGGACTTGGCTGCTTCAGGAATCAACCCGAAACAGACCTTCGAAGTTCCACTTTTTTCTGATTACTTGATTCCGCTAATGGAGTTCATGGCTTCTCTTCCTGCACATGAAAAAGTCGTTCTTGTAGGCCATAGCTATGGTGGACTCGCCATTTCTAAAGCCATGGAAACCTTTCCAGAAAAAATTTCAGTTGCTGTATTTGTCAGTGCTCATATGCCTGGTCCAAATATCAATGTTACCACAATCTACACTGAGGTAGTGATGTTCCATATTTCCAATAATTAGCAATGAGATGATCTGTTATGTTTATGCAACTAGCTTTTACATATTTGAAACTAAAAATACTTTGTTACAGTTATTCAAGTCAATATCTCAACCTGACAATCATATTATATACGATAATGGGCCTACAAATCCTCCAACCACCTACATCCTAGGTCCAAAGTACATGGAAACTGATGTTTACCAGCGGAGCTCAATTCAGGTAAGCAAAGCATAATTCAAATATATAGCCAATAAGTTTTGTTATTCTGGTCATGAGAATGGCCCTAAAGTGACTCCTTTCGCCAAAAAATTACTGATCTAGTATTCAGGTCCTTACTGATCTAGTATTCAGGTACTTAGAGCTGCATGGTTTAAATCGGGTTTTTTTCCTTGCTGGTGTCAGGATTTGGCGTTGGCCTCTACACTAGTAAGGCCAATAAGCTTTTACAGTGTGGAAGATGTTTCTAAGGAGATAGTTATTACAAACAAAAGGTATGGATCAGTTAGGCGAGCGTTCATTGTTGCTGTTGAAGATAAACTTTTGAAGAAGGAATTTCAATGGTTGATGATTGAAAAGAATCCACCAGATGAAGTGAAAGAGATCCAGGGCTCTGACACAATGATCATGATGTCTAAGCCGCAACAACTTTTTACTACTCTTCTGAGCATTGCTAACAAGTATTCCTAAGATCGAGCTGTTGATTATAAGAAGAATAAGTGTGAGAACAAAACTTCAGTCAATTCACATATCTGATGCATTTATATTACTATCTCAATTCTTCCATATAAGTCCTACTGAGCTAGTTAATTTGATATTTCAATTAGTCTCTTTCAGTTGTTATTTCCTTTCATTGTATTTTCTGTATTTGGAATTGACATCAATAAACAACCTATATGTCCTGTAACTACTCAATTTGGTTCAAGAGCAAACAGTAATTAAAATCTCATCAATGTGGACGAGAACATAATTTTTATACCGACCGAGTAATTTAAGTAAATCTTTTAGAAGAGTACAATTTTATTTTAATTGGGAACAATGAAAAGAACAATAATGGTAAATGAAAGTTCGTTACAAAAAACACCAAATTTTGAAAGTTCATTCCAAATAAACACTAAATTTGCAAACAAACGATTAACTTAAGCATAAAACTGTAACCACTGTCATCCTAGGTCCCAAGTTCTTGGCTGCTAGTGTTTACCATCTGAGCTCAATTAAGGTAAGCAAATCATAATAATACTGTCATTGAAATTAACTTCTGTTATTATCAGGCCCTAATGTGACTTCTTTCGTCTGGAGGATTTTAATAGTCTATTCAATTATATTACTTAATCACTAGATCAACTTGCAATTTGGAACTGATTTAAATCGGGGTTTTCCCTTAATTCTTGGTGTTAGGATTTGGCGTTGGTCACTACACTAGTAAGGCCATTTTATTTATACCCTGTGGAAGATGTTGCTAAGGAGATAGTTCTTTCGAGGGAAAGGTATGGATCAGTTAGACAAGTGTTCATTGTGGTTGCTGAAAATAAAGGTCTGAAGAAGGACTTTCAACAGTTGTTGATTGAAAAGAATCCACCTGATGGCTCTGACCACATGACCATGATGTCTAAGCCCCAACAACTTTTTACTACCCTTCTAGGCATTGCCAACAAGTATACCTAATTAGAACTGTTGATGATAAAGAAGAATAAGGGGACATTTGTAAGGCAGAGAACAGAAATTCAGTCAATTCACATATATGTGATGCATTTTATATGGCCATCTTAGTTCTTTCATGGGAATTCTAAGACCTTGCTAGTTAATTTGATATTTCAAACATTTTCTTTTGATAGTTGTTTCCTTTCGTTGTAATTTCAGTGTTTGGAATTAGCATCAATAAATAACCTCTATTTTCTGAAATTACTGAATTTTAGTTCAATTTGAATAAATCTCATCAATGGGAAGAGGATACACTATACAGATGTTGATACTGAAGAATCAGAACAATATGAAATGAAAAATATGTTGTAGATGAACAAGAGCTTATTGATCTCATTGAGGCCATTTGCTAAGAAAAAGAAGTTTGTAGTACCGGTGGACTCTGGAGCAACCCACAACATTATAAATGAGAGAGAAAAAAATTAAGTAAATATATTAGGTGATGCAAGCAGCAAGATGGTAGTCCAATGAAGGCCACCTCAGAAACCTGTTCTAGTTGTCTTCTGCTAAAGTGCTGTTCAAATTTTTATTTCTCTGTTAAACTTAAACTTCAAGATCAGATGATCACATAGTTTAACACTACTTACCCAAGACAATTATAGCATTTAGTGGAATGGATGTGGTAGGATATACTTTGGCAAACCAAGAAGCTAAGGCACAAGCCTAGCCTTCTCAATGATGAAAAGGTACCTTGCTGGGCCAAGCATGGCTACTGATAGAGTGGCCACAATATCCAGGCTTGCACCAGCCCCGCCTTCATTGCTTGCTCACTTCCTAAAATAATAGCCAAAAGTGGGGTTGCTTCTGAGTATTGCAAACAATAAGCGGGACATGTTAAAGGCTAAGAATGAAACTCCAGTTAATTCACCTATCAGATTTTTTTTTATTGCCTAGATAATTAGTTCAACTGCCATCAGTCAAAATCAAGGATAAAAACTCGCAAGTTCAAACATAATTATAAGTCACACTGCTTGTGTTTCAAGACAGGAAGCACATTTGCTTGTAAATCAGAGAGTTCATAGCAAGACTAGTGGCTAACTTATCTAAAATGGTGACCCTTGTTTTAATAGTCATTGACACCTTCATAATGATCTAGAGAACAGTGGGCAACATGCTGTAGAGTATTGCATGATCTTCAGAAGTCAATTTTAAAGCTTGGCAATTGCATATCGAGGCAAATTTGATCTTGGAGGCAGCTTTAGGTCTTCCCAATCTTCATCATCTATCTTGGAGAAGTAACGATCAACATCATCATCTCTAATTAGTTCCAGTCTGGAGGGCTCCCACTGAAAATATGTGAAAAGATAAGCACAAGAATGAAAGAAGCTCTCGATATCTAAATTCAGGATTATCCATGATCGAATGAATATAACACACCTTAGGATTTCTATCACTGTCAATGAATATGGCTCTGTATCCCTGCAGTAAAAGTGTCAGTCTTGTAATGCAGTAAAATGGGTGGCTGAAAGATGGCATATTCTACCTCAACAAAATCCTTGCTAAATTCTCCCCTCAACACATGACAAGCCATCCTATATTCACGGACAAGGCAACTACCAACACCTTGAAGCCTCCCTTCTCTTATCTGGAACAGAAAAAGGAAACTAATGACCAATCTGCAGATAGTCTAGAACTCTCCCAAAATGTTGGCCAAATCAAGGCATTAGGACCGTGTAGAAAGAGATTCAAGATGTGGTTGTGAGCAAGACCTCATCATATTTTTTATTTGAAGAACTTGCATCACCAGCAATACTAGCCTAGTATCAAATTTTTAAAATCTAAAATAAATAATATTAATCCAAGCGTAAAATCCAAATGATCTTTCTGAGGTAGCGGTTACAAAAAAAAAAATGAGGCCCAAGGGTCACCATTTTAGATAAGTTAGCTTGGTCTAAAAAAGGAGTTTTTTTTGTTCATAATTTAAAGGTTTTTAATTCAATACAATTCCTCAAGGGCAGCGACAAAGCCAACAGAGGTGAATATGAAAAGGATGAGCCAGGAAAAGAGTGGACATATATTGTGGTTTACCAATGTCGTATTATGTACCATCTCATAAGATGCGAAATCTGTATTGATATATGATTATATGAATAAGAAATATGATTTTGGTATTCATCGACCAACTCTTTCCATTATGCACAAAAGTTCAACAGCAGTGCACATAAATACCTACAGTTCCCAGGATTATGCTGAAAAGAAAACCTACTATCCTTACTGGATTCATGATAGCATAAAAGAACACCATTAAAACCTTACACATCAGGGTTAATTATATGCATTAACCTCCCCAATATCCAATCAATCTAAGTATCTTTCCTTTATAAATAAATAGAGATATGACGTTTTGCCGTATTTTTTCCTACATGACCAATTTCTGATCAACCTGAAGAAAGAATGGTACAGAAGTTTACGTAACAAAGTAATGGTATCACAAGGTATTGATTGACTTACTGATCTGAAGGAAATTTTAGGGCTTGTAGGGGATGCTTTCTTCAGCAATTGAATGGCTGAAGAGATCCATTCACCTATTAAAAATTCATGCATAGTTTACACAGTATTTTAGTAACTAATATGATCAGAACTTTACAAAGTAATTTCACCACAGGAAAAAAGAGGATACATCAAACGACCATCCATCTCCCAAACTTACAAGAGTAGATATGATTTCTTCAATTGTCCTTCGAGAGAAACAGTGATTAATAATCTTCATCCTACATGCATAAAATTGCAGAAGGTAAAACTGGTACACCGTTGAGAAAGAGGTCATGAAAATCCAAAGACTACAGGTTTGCTTTAATTGAACAATAATTTTCCTAGAGATGATGGAAACTTTGGAATGCTATCCCTCATCTTAAGCTTCTAATGGCGATCCAAAGTAGAGGAAAAATAGTCCTAAAACAACAGGAAGAAAAATAACATGAGAGCAAAACAAAATAAAGAGCACAGATGATGGCTTCTGTAATATGCCATCAATATTATGTTCTCTAATAAGTTCAAACAATCACCTCTAGGCACTGGGACTGTGTTTAGAAGGTAAGCTTCCAATAAATCAGCAAGAAAAAAAACATCATAATAGAGATACTAAATGAACTCACTTGTGACAAGGACTTTCTTCTTCCAAGTTTGGTATGTGGGAGAAGCAACTTATGATAGCAGATATAGCATCTGGATCACTCGTATTGACTTTAACTAGTGCTTGTTCTAAAAGTGGCAATTTCTGTGAACAAAAGGAAGAGACCAAGGATTCAAATTAGATCAGAGACAGGAGGAATGAACAAATAAACAAATATTATGCAATTTTTTGTATATCGATATCAATGGACCACATTTTAGATGTGTCAATACAACTCAGGAAAGGCCTTCTACACCCCCATATGAAAATTATAGCTCAAAAGTCTACTAATGGCTAAAAGAAGATTTCACATATCCATCTAAGAACCATTTCAATCATGGCTGAAAAAATTCAAATTCCAGCAAGCATGTTTAGCTTGGAACTGCAGGGAAAGGTAATTTAGAAATCACACAGATTTTTTCTCCAAGTACTTTTTCATATTTGTTGGTACCCAATTGCCATTAAAAAAATAAAATCAATGAGCACATTGTATTCATCCTGATACATCTACAAAGCTCTATTAATTAATTTAATTACTATTTAGGAAAAAGAAAAAACAGAAAATTAATTATTACAGGTATGAAACTACTGAACTTGCTGCTGCCGCGACCAAACTAAGTAGAACAATTTGCAGATAGCAACATAGTCAACTGGAGGTCTAACTTTGAGCACATAGGCACATACCTTATCTAGAATACATTGGCTAAAGTGCAACTCAAAATTAAGAATCATGTTCCCAATTAGATGAGATGAAATATCTTAAGAGAACATAACAAAAGAGATTTATAAGACCTGTATAGCAGATGGCAGATAAGATTATCATCTTAACACCATAAGCCTGATCTTCAGATAGACAGTGGATTGGCAATTTAGTTCTTACATGTAAAGGGGGCAACATCAGTGTTGCCGCTATGATAACATATTGACCAGTTTACACATATTAGTAATGGAAACGTAATTGATCCTATAGAAGCAATTGTAAATGGGCATAACATGCTGAAGATGGAGGTAGTATACATCCGATGATACAAAATGGGTTGCAAGACCACAAGCAAGCATTTCAGCTCCATCCAACCTAGAACCAGTAAGACCAGCATACTCCCCTGCCAAAGAGTATGAAATTAGCTAATGGAAAACAAGACATAATATTTGTACGTACAAATTCTCTGGGCATCATTGAAAACACAGGAAATGGTCTGCAATAATAGCAACATTATCAGAATAAATAAATTCAGGGAAGAAAAGAATCATATTTCTAAATAAAATCGGGTATAACTCATTCAAGCATGTCAGATTTTATTAAAAACCCCAATTTTTCAAATATCCTTGTAGATACATGTCTTCAAAGGATATTTTACATTTGTAATGATTTAAAGGAATTCAGGAATCACCATGAATAGTTGAAGCATAATGCTGATTTCTATAATAACAAAATCTTCAAAATCATCATAACTATGAAAACTAAGGCTCAATAACAAAAACCTCAAAATCATCATAATTGTGAAAACTAAGGCTCACATCCAGCTAACAGCCCAAAAGTATCCGTAGGAAAAAGTTTTATAGACACTTCAATGTGAAAAGGATTGACCTTAGTTTGTGTAATGAGTGCAAAATTACTTTTAAATGGGATAACATGATCAACAAATGACAAATGGTAAAAAGCAGATAAAATGTCCGGAAAAACTCAGAATATAAGAGAAGATGCATCAAAAGGCACATACTTGCTGCTGCTTTAATCCATGGGGCATTTGTAGCAAGCTTTTGAACACCTTCTACAGGAGCAAAGGACCTATCTTCTGCTTTTAACTCTTTTTACTAATTTTGATTTTAAAGGATATTGTGGACGAAGCAGCAGCAGTAAATGCAAAGTAGATGAGCTAACCATTTCTCTTAAGAAATCCTCAACTCGTGAAGCTCGAGGAACCAGGTAGTTACTTAAATTTCTAACAATGAGAAGTAGCAGATAACTCCAGAGTGTATTACAGAAATAGCAGTAAAAAGCAGATAAAAATGTCTGAAAAAACTCAGAATATAAGAGAAGATGCACCAAAAGGCACATACTTGCTGCTGCTTTAATCCATGGGGCATGTGTAGCAAGCTTTTGAACACCTTCTACAGGAGCAAAGGACCTATCTTCTGCTTTTAACTCTTTTTACTAATTTTGATTTTAAGGATATCGTGGATGAAGCAGCAGCAATAAATGTAAAGTAGCTGAGCTAACCATTTCTCTTAAGAGATCCTCAAGTAGTGAAGCTCGAGGAACCATGTAGTTACTAAAATTTCTAACAATGAGAAGTAGCAGATAACTCCAGAGTGTATTATAGCAATAGCAGTAATTTTTTTTATCAATATGATGTGGCCAGTGAAATTACCAAAGAATCCTGGAAGTCTTGATAAAAAGTAAGAGGCACCTACATCAGGAAAGTGTCCCAAATTTGTTTCAGGCATAGCAAATACCTACAGAGAAACATACATAAAAAATACATTGGACATGAAGTTTCTGGTGTTCGATTACACATAGCAACCAGCACCAAGTATGAATAAGGTGTGTATTACTCTGCCTAAGAAAAATAAACCCTTAATGTAAATTCAAGGTACAAACTAAAGCTCATGAAGATTAACAGTTTGTACAGTTTTCCTCTAACTTTGCTCTAGTTATGCTAGAGACTTTTTTTAAAATGGAAAAAGGTAAAAAAATAATCTTATAAAGACTCTGAGACATAGTACAAAAAGTTCTGCTAGATATGAATCCTTCAATTCTAAACTGTAAGGATTTCAAGACCTATTTTGCTACAGCTATTCCACATGAACATTCGTATATGGGTATAGGTTTACTCCCTAAAAGCGACGATATAGAGACAAATTTGAAGCAAACCACAAAGAATGTGGCAAAGATCAAATACAAAAGGGTAAACAAGATAACAAGATAAATCTAATACTCAAGTAGAGGTAATACTGACTTTTCTGTTGCAACTCGAAATCTACCATGTATGGAAGCACCAGCTCCGCCTCCCATGACAATTCCCTTAAGGATGGAAACCTTCAATGGGCAGTCCAAACAAGATTAAGGAAAATATCAAAGAAAGTTATATCACAGAACTAAAATTAGACATAATCTAATTTAACCTGGGTTTTGCTATATGTTGCCATCACATAGTTCATAGTGTACTGCTTTTGGACATGATTAGTACCGATCTTCCAGTTACCTGATAAGCATGAGTAAATAATTATGTAATTGGGGACATTAAGCTATGCAATTTTTCTTAAGATATTACCAATTCAGCAAATACGAACCATAATTATGAATAAAATATGAAACATCACCACCAGCACAAAAAGCCCTTCCGTGTCCCTGGAAAATATTGATACAAGAAAAGCAC
>JAJOOF010016321.1:0-20682 GCA_029582545.1 Solanum lignicaule
TGATGTGGAGGTGGGTCATGTAAATATGTCAAATATAAAGGTATGACATGTATAAATGGTTATGGTCAACTTATGAAGAGATTGTGACTTGTAATAAGCATCATGAATGTTTGCCTATTCTTTAAGGTGAATGTGTCAAAATATGAAGAAGAACATATTCATGTATGGTTGGAAATATGCCACAACTCACCTCTACGGGAAGTTTGGGAGAAATAAATAAAATTTATTTAACAGAAATGGTCAATCGTGTACGTTTATTATGGTATTTTATGGTGAAATACCGAAAGGGAAAAAGAAAAGAAGTAATCCTTGTCTATAAAGTTGTGGTCATGAACAAAATAATATTATTGTGTGGCAATACAAACTTTTCATTGATTGTGTACCTATGGTAGTACAAAAGTAAAGAAAAAAACATCTCTTACTTGTAATAATTTTGAGCATGACAATAATAATATAATTTTCTCCTTGAAGGAGATGTTCACCATATGGATGGTGTCATGGAATTGTACACAAAATTAATTAAAAGCTGTAACGAGTTGTGTTATTATCAGAGAACTAATATTGGGGTTGTAGTAAGTCTCAAACAAAACTTTTTAAGTTTCGGATGAATTGAAAAGAAATACTGAGACTATAAATTATGAAAATATTTAATATCTTCATATTACTACAATCGAAGAGGGTTATAAATATTTATGTAAAAGGTTACCCATTTTTTCCTCTAGTTTGTTGCACACAAACTCGGGCATGCCGATGAAACCACATGCAAAAGTAAACTATAAGTGTACTTCAATAAAAGATCATTTGGCATGATCGGTTGAACATTCCGATTAATATATGATGCAAAAATAACTGAGAATTCACATAGTTATATATTGAAGAAATAAAATATTCTTCAAGAATTCTCCGGTGTTGCTTATTCTCATGATAAAATTATCATTGTACCAGATTGTCACGATCCGAGCCTACACCCTGGACGTGGCCGACACTCTAGAACCATTGCTGGTTCCCAAGCGAACCCTCATCCTGGCTAACTACAAGTGGAAGACTAACTCAAGCATACATAAGCATCAAATTAAAAGAAACTTTTAAAAACAGTTTACCAAATATCACAACAACGTTGAATATGTTGATTATGAAACATAAGTTTTAAATAAAATATCTGAAACTGAAAGACTCTTCAAACCTGTCTATCTATGAAGCCTCTACTATATATAGACGAGTGTCGGGATAAGACCCACGACTACTCAAAATGTTAATAATACCAACAACTCATAAAACTGGTGTCCTCCGAAAGCAAGGAGACCTCTTGAAAGCTGACGAGTGAATGAAGTGATCTTAACAGACTCTTGTTGAGGATCCTAAGAACTCGTATCTGCATCATTAAAAGATGCAGGTCAAATGACATCAGTACATTGAATGTACGAGTATGTAATATAGCTGGATATTAAATAACTGATTGAAATGACTGCAATAGATAACAATGTACTCAAGCTGAATGTAAAGAAATAAAGGAGTTAAATCATTTAAAGCTATACAAAATACTTTCTCATCTATGAACTCAACATAGTAAGTGACATATAAAAATACACTTTAACTCTATTGGGAGATTCTCTAACTGACAACCATCACTATGAGCTACATGATGATACAACGTCTCGCCCACGCTGCCAGAACTATCTTATACCTTACCGGGATATAGGACACCTCAACTAAGTAGATCCACTAAGCTATGCTTAAAAAGCAATAAGGAATTATCTAAAATGTATGACCCTTTACCCATGTTGGCATACATGGTTTATGAGAACTTTAAGTTGTGTGAAATCGTTCTCATATCGGTGCTCAATACTGCTCCCAATAATATATACTCATGCTCATATGTTTAAAAACATATCTCTTCCTCTGGTTTGAGATAATTATCCAAACTACCCTCTTAAAAGAAGTAACTGTTCTTGAAATATCTTTTGAACTCATAACTCATTTAGAAATCAAAGTTTTTCTTTTATCAATGCAAAAATTGATACATTTTGGAATACTTAGTTCCCGTATACTCTTGCTCAATTCATACTTAAAAACTCTTTCTCAAAAATATATCAAAACATATTGTGATGTGATCATTGATGACTCGAGAAGTGATACAACATAAACATTGATGGCATAACTAGATACCATACTGCTTAAACATTGATGGCATACTCGATTGTCATACTAATAATGTTTTAGAAACTCTTTCTCAAAACTCATCTTTACTTCCTCAAAAACTCAGTTTAAAACTCAAATGTTTACTTTAAAAAACTTCTTAAGATTTATAACTCAATTCATAGGGTTCATGCAGAATTATGGACATGAACAACTCAACTAGGAGATTTTAATAGCAATATGGAAACTCAGTACTCAGAATTCAAGAACTTAGAACTCAACGATACTACTCATCTCAAGAATACTCATATTCATAGGGTTCATGCTGAAATATAGACATGAATGAATCAACCCAAGAATCTTAATACATAACATATAACATTTCAATAATTAGGAATAGAATTTCAAAAAGAAACAAGAATTCAAGAACTCAAAATCAACTTATCTCAAGAATGCTCAAATCTATGGATAGAAACCTAGATTACTCTTTTACTAATATGAAAGTAGATGTACGGCGTGAGGACGAAGTAGTCCAACACTATGATTGTCTTACATACCTGAAAGAACAAGGTTCTTGAAAAATCTTGGAAAAGGACTTGATTAGAAGCCTTGAAACCCTAACTTGAAGGAGAACAATCAAGAAAACCTTTCTTGAGATTCTTGAATTACTTTCTTGAAATCACTATGGCAAAGAATTATGATTTTCATTAATGATTCATAATTGTATGATGGAATTTGAATTGGAAAGAATAGAATTCTTGGAGAAGAACTTACCTTGAAGAAGAATCTTGAAAAAGATGGAAAGAATCTTGAATGTAGTCTTCTACTTTGATTTTTTTGTAGGGTTTTGCCTTAGGGTGTCACGACCTGGGGGTACCCCATCTAGATGTAACAAGGCATACAAGACCCCGAGAGGCCTTATACAAGCCCCTTAGCATATCATAACATATAGTAATAGAAAATGGTGCGGGAATTTAAAACATTTCAATACAATCGAAGTCTTTATAAAATAAAGCGGAAGTCTAATACAATTGTCTCAAACCATCTAAACAACATGAATAAATCTTGGTACAAAACCCATACAATAGTCCACAACATAAAAGAAAGACATAAAGGACAATGGTGGTCAAATCCTCGAACACAATGAGGACTCACCAAATCTTCACTTCCTTGATCAACTATGAACCTAGCCACGAGTGTGAGAATCAATGTCGCCGGACCCTACATTTGATAAGAATGTAGGCAAAGTATGCGTTAGTACAAACATCTACTAAATATGATGGCTCTCATAAAAAACATAAACAATGATTAGTCAATATCACCCATAAGCATAATCAATGCACATAAATCAACATCATAATAAGAAAGGAAAACTTCTCAAGCAACCTTACTCATCCTTCGTCAAGACTTGGGCCATCCACCTCTAGTCAAGCTTACCTCATGGAAGGCATCTCAAGCAACAATCCAAACTATTTCAATCTTCATATCATAGTTCTCATTATTCATAATTACTTTTAAAGACATGGATATTCGCCTCTTTTGCTAGCTTATAAAGGCTAATGGTTATTCGCCTCTTGCCTTACTTACAAATGCTAATGGGTATTCGCCTCTTCCCTTACTTACTTTGGGATCATGGGTACTCGCCTCCATAATAACATCATATGACACGGGTACTCATCTCCACATCATCTCATAATGAGCATGAGTACTCGCCTCCATGTCCATTCATCATAAGAAGAACATGGGGACTTACCTCTTGTTCAATTCTAAAGAGTATGGGAAATCACCTCATATCCTTTCATATGGAGGTCATGGGTAGTTGCCTATAGCCTCATCACTTATATAGTATTTTAGTCTAGATTCATTTTAGGTGAGTAATCCTTTCAATCTAGAATCATTCATGTGAGTAAACATTTCACATTTATACATTCATTATTAAGTAATTAATGTGGGAAGTATCCCTTCCTCAACAATAACATCAATTACCAACAATTCATATCATAAGATATACTCTCAAAGTCCTAGATTTCATGATCATCATCTATGCTTTATTCTCAAGAAATTCTAGTCATAATTCATCAATCTTATAAGGACAAACCTAACCCACAAAGTTTCCCTTCATGGCCTCAACCCAACTATATCAATTCTAGGTTAAAATCATGAAATGGGCATGGGTACATGTAATTTCATCCTAAAAACATGCATTTCTATCAATTCAATCATAAAAAAACCATAATCCACTCAATTGGATAAACATTCATCATAACCCACAACATTGGAAAAATACCCTAACTAGAATTGGGAAATTCTTCATCAAATAGGGGAAATTCTAGGGGACTCCATGGAAGGAAGAATTTAATGGATAAAAATCCATCATACCTTAGTCACAAAGACCTAACAAGCTTAAGGTTGGAGACTTGACTTGGCTCTAGGATCAATTTTGTTCATTCTTCTTCCAACTTCTAGAAAGAGAATATTTGAGAGGAGTTTTGGGAATTCAATTGGGATTTTGAGAGAATGAATTGAATGGGGGATTTCAACGGTTAAAATTACTTATATAGGTGGTCTAGGCTAGGGTAAAATGATACCACTTAATTCTAATTAAAACTGGAAAGTCCCATTATACCCTAAACTTAACCGTCCAGGCTGACCCACGAGACCACATTGACGGGCCGTGGATGGACCTACTGGTCAAATGTGGTTTGGGTTCAGAGATTTTGTGGGGACCTACGATACCCCTAACCATAGGTCATGGACCCATCGACGGAGCGTAGGTCCTGGTGTGGTTACTGCCCTAGGCAGTTTTCTTGGGGTCCATCTATGGAGCCACCTGTGGGGCGTGGACTCAATCACGAGCCGTGGTTGGTCCTTGTGAGGTGGTACTTGGAGTTCCAATATGTTATGCCCTCTACCTCGAGTTTAGAGTGTTACATAGGGTATGAGAGAGAAGAGAATGATGAATTAATCGATGAAAATCTAATTGTTTTGGGTTTTTAAGTAGTTAAGAAATTCATTTAGGATTTTCTTGGAGGCAAAAGACAAAAAGACCCTTTTTAATGTTTTCCCGTTGGCTAATTTGTCATTTCACTATATCAGGTTACTAAAATGGTCATAACATTTTGCTCAAAACTCGGATTGACGCAAAATTGCTGGCGTTGGAAAGAAGATTGAAATACATTTAATTTTATATGTTATGGGCCACGTAACTCTTTATATTCTAAGAGATATGGTTGTTTGAAGTTGAACTAAGTATAATCTTACATCAAAACTTAATCGATAAGGAAACTTTCAACTCAACTTTATGCTGTGGGATTCTAGTGACCTTAATTCATATCTAAATTCATTACTACACTAAAGAATTGACCTTTACATATATGGGCAATTTAAGAATCACCCGGTACGATCTTATTCACAAATGAAGAATGGTTCGATTCTTAACTTATAAATTTTTAGGTGTTACACACTTAAAGTTGAGATTGTATCTCCTGAAGTTTCGGAACGTATAAAAAAAGGTGAATATGGGTCCATTAACTTACCATGTGGACCGTCTGCAGTTATATGATTTTGATAATTATATTTATGTGATGGTCACATGTGCTTTGATATCCACTTACTGTCACGCCCCAAGCCTACACCCTGGACATGGGTGGCACTCGAAGACCATTATTGGCCTCAAGCGAACCCTTAGCCTAGCTTACTAACTCAGCGGAAGACTTAACTTATCACATACACATTTATGAAGTAACTAGAATGTTATAAAGGAACATTCAACTGGCCATTAAGGCAAACTCAAGTCTTTAACATATAAAATGAAAAGTAAAGACAACTGAATTAACTAACTGACTGTCTGTCTGTCTATGAAGCCTTTAAACAACATAGAGGGATGTCAGAACAGGCCCACGACATCCTAATGAATTAATACTAAAACTGAAAGCAATGAAAATGAGTCCTCTGGAATGCAAAGAGGCTCACCAACAGACTCTGAACTGCTCACTGGATCAACGATGCGCCGAATGCCAATCCTAATAACCTGTGTCTGTATCATAATAAGTTGCAGGCCAACTAGCATCAGTACATTGAATATACGAGAATGAGAGTTGAAATGCATAACACAACTTAATCTTGAAAAGACACTGAAAGGAAACTGAAGAACTTACATGGCTCTACTCAACTCAACATAACTGAACTCATTTCAATATAAAGCAGTTTTAAAGAAGTGCAATATAAAGAAAAGTTGTTTAAAACATGATGTCAACTCTGGGCGTATGCAAAGGTACACTAAAACTCTGAAATGTATGTAAACATACAAACAACTATGTATATAAGAATACAAATAACTTCTGTGG
Organism: Solanum lignicaule; assembly: GCA_029582545.1. Classification (NCBI taxonomy): domain Eukaryota; kingdom Viridiplantae; phylum Streptophyta; class Magnoliopsida; order Solanales; family Solanaceae; genus Solanum; species Solanum lignicaule. The sequence goes on from JAJOOF010016321.1 coordinate 6,483, forward strand.
GAGTTTCTCTAACCAACAACCATCACTTAAGATGACCCTTTTCTACCCATGATGGCTACATGGTTTATGGGGGCTGTGGGTTCTCTGAACGCTCCCCCATATCGGTGTTCAATACTACTCCCAAAATATGATACTAGCTCTTTATGTTTAAAAATATACTTCTTCTGTGATTTGAGATTAGTGCTCAAAAACATAGCTCAAAAGTTATCTTGGAAATCTAAGTTTCCCCTATTGCTTCATTTAGAAAGCTATTTCTCTTTTCTGAAAACTAGCCCGAAGGCCCTTTGGAAATCAAGTTTTCCTTTCTTGTTTAAGTGTGAAAACATTTTAAACCCTTTGGGAATACATAGTCCCCATATACTTTTGAAGAAATGGACTTCAAACTTTACTCTTTACTCAACTTGAACTTTAAGTCTTAAAAAAGGTCAAAACATTTATAAAAGACTTTTGAAAACTTCGAAGGACTTACCTCAACTTGACTCTTGACTTTGATCTTAACTGCTCTTGACTTGACTCTTAACTGGTCCTTGAATTGAATTATGGATTCAAGGATTGTGATTTGTGATTAGAAAGATCTCATGATGTTTAGGAATGATTTTAGATAGCTAAACATGAGAACAGACCGAAAATCAATATTTGAGGGTGGGTCCGTGATATGGAGAAACTTTAAAAATTTAGTTTCAAAAATGACTTTTGAGGCAGAAGACTTCGTGATGCGAAACAAAAATTCCCAATTATGGGAACCAGCTCCGCAATGCGCCACCACTGCTATATTTCAGTCGACGAAATTTCTTCTTCATTTTCCAGCCCCAATTCACCCAAACTCGGTTCTTTTTCTTAAATAAGTTTTAGATACAGATACCCAACAAATGTACCTAAGAACCTAACTCGAAACGAGTAATGATTTCAGAAACTTCCCAACTCAGTCAAATTCAAGAACAATATATGAATTCAAGCATAGGTATCAAGATCATCAATATTCAAACTCATTTAGGACGAAACCAACTGAAATAAATATGCTTGTCACGTAGGAGACCAATCCCAACGTTACGGAAGCCTCACATACTTGGTAGGAATAAACTCTTGGCGAAAATCCCAACTATCTTGATCGATCTTGATGAATCTTGCCGTTTCTCCTTATTTTTTTCTCTTCTCCTTAGCCCTAGCATGAAATTTCAAATTCTAAAACTGACTAAAATCTTATTTGACCCATATTAAACTCCTAAAAATGGATTAGAATATTTGGGCCATGAAAAGACTAAAATACCCACTAAAAATCCAAATTGGACAATTCCTTAATCCAACAGCTCTACTTCCAAAGGGCATAACTTACTCATACGAACTCAGAATCGCAAAAACTTGGAGTCGTTGGAAAGATCATTCCAAGAGTTGGAATGATCTTTCCAACCATATCTGGATCTACACCTAACTCATCCTGAGGTAGGAGTTATGGTTGTTTGAAGTTAACCAAAAACTCACATTTCCTAACTTAAACAATTTTCCAGATATATCATTCTTTCCAAAAATGACTATTTCCAGTTCTTAGCCTCTTCTTAGATATTTCAATTTGCGAGATTTTACAATATCTCACCCTTGGGAACAGTCGTCCTCGAATGAGATTACACTTACTAGGCTAAAGGTGGTAACATCAAGTTCAAACACCCAACATGCAAATGCAAACAAACAACATGCTCACTCATAGTTTAAAGAGTACTAAGAAGAGAATTAGTACCTTGGTCTGCATTTTCTCCGGACTCAAAGAAATGTGGATATCACCTTTTCATATCTTCCTCAGCTTCCCAAGTAGTTTTCCCAACAAATTGGTTCATCAAAAGAACTTTGACTGATGTTACCTCTATTGTTCTCAACTTGCGAACTTGGCAATCTAGAATCTGAACATAAATCTCCTCATAAGACAAGCTATCCTTGATACCAATATCTTCGGTTGGTATGATAAGTGAAGGATCTCCCATGCACTCCTCCAACATGGAGACATGGAATACCGGATGAACCGTTGTTAATTCTTGTGGTAACTCCAATTCATAAGCTACCTTGCCAATCCTTTTGGAAATTCTATAAGGACCAACATACTGGGGGCTAAGTTTCCCCTTCTTACCCGAACCTCATAAAACCCTTCATGGGTTAAACTTTCAAGTACACCCAATCACACATTCCACCTTGATACCTCAAAACACTATCTCCCCTTGTTCAAAAGCCATCATTTTTTGCTTATGAACATCTGCCTTTAATTCAAGCAATAAAGGATCTTGGTCATGCTTTCCTTTTACTTATGACACTAATGATGATTCAGTCCCATTCATCACCACCACTCCTCCTTCTGTGGAATCCATAAGTCTGACTCCCAGGCGTGCAAGTCTATGCACATCTTTTGTTAACTCTCTCTTTTCCTACTCAACATGAATAGTACTATCCATAGACAACTTGCATAAAGCCTCAGCAACAACATTAGCCTTACCTGGGTGGTAAAGAATATTCATGTCATAATCCTTAAGTAATTCTAACCACCTCCTCTGTCTGAGATTGAGCTCCTTCTGAATGAACACATACTGAAGGCTCTTATGATCGGTGAACACATCCACATGAACACCATAAAGATAATGGTGCCATATTTTCAAAGGAAATACTACAGCAGCCAATTCTAAGTCAGGGATTGGGTAGTTCTTCTCATGAACTTTCAACTGTCTGGAGGCATAAGTAATAACTTTGTTATTGTACATTAACAGACAACCCAATCCAACTCTAGATACATCACAATACACCACAAAACCTTGCGTACCTTCTGGTAAGGTCAATACTGGGGCAGTAGTTAACCTGTTTTTCAATTCCCGAAAGCTTTTCTCACAAGCTTCAGACCATTGAAACTTAACTATTTTATGAGTCAATTTGGTCAAAGGGGATGAAATAGATGAGAACCCCTCTACGAACCTTCTATAATATCCATCCAAACCTAAGAAATTCCTAATATCAGTTGGAGATATGGGTCTAGGCCAACTCTCCAGTACCTCTATCTTTTGGGTATCAACTCTAATTCCATCACCAGAAACTATGTGGCCCAAGAATGCACAGACTCAAGCCAAAAATCACACTTAGAGAACTTGGCATACAACTTCCTATCTTTCAAAGTCTGAACAACTATTCTGAGATGGCTACCATGATTTTCTTCATTCCTTGAATAGATTAGTATGTCATCAATGAAGACTATAACAAACATATCTGAATATGGTTTGAAGACCCTATTCATGAGGTCCATGAACGCTGCTGGTGCATTAGTCAAACCAAACGACATGACCAGAAACTAATAATGATCTTAACGGGTCCTGAATGTTGTCTTTGGAATATCATATTCCCTTACTTTCAACTGATGGGAGCCAGATCTGATGTATATTTTCAAAAAACAAGAAGCATTCTGAAGCTGAACGAAAAGATCATCAATTCTCGAAAGAGGATACTTGATCTTGATGGTAACCTTGTTCAATTGGCGGTAATCTATACACATCCTAAGAGAACCATATTTCTTTCTCACAAACAAGACCGCAGCACCCCAAGGTGAGACACATGGTCGTATAAATTCCTTATCTAATAGATCCTTCAAATGCTCTTTAAGCTCTTTCAATTCTGCTAGTGCCATTCTATATGGTGGAATAGATATAAGACGAGTATTTAGAAGAAGGTCTATGCTGAAGTCTATCTCTCTCTTAGGAGGGACTCCGGGAAGATCATCTGGAAAGACTTCTGGAAACTCTCTTACTACTGAAACTAACTGAATAGGAGGTATCTCAACACTAGACTCATTAAATCGGACTAAGTGATAGACACACCCCTTAGAATCTAACTTCCTTGCCTTAAGGTATGAAATGAAATTACCCTTAGGCACTGCTGAACTGCTTTCCACTCTAAGACTCGCTCATTTGGAAACTGAAACTGGATAACTCGAGTTCTACAATCAATTGAGGTATAACAGGCATGAAGCCAGTCCATTCCAAGAATGACATTAAAATCTACCATGCCTAACTCAACTAGATCAACCATAGTATTCTTGTGATTGACGGAAACGAGACAATCACGATAGACTCTCTCTGCTAGAATAGACTCACCAACAGGTGTAGAAACACGAAATGGTTCACTAAGTTGTTCAGGAATAACATCAAAATTCATAGCAACAAACGGAATTACAAAATGTAAACTCGCTCCTGGGTCTAGCAAAAGCATAAATAGTAAAGTCAAAGACTTAGATCATACCAGTGACAACATCTGGCGAATCCTCTTGCTCTTGGCGACTATTGATAGCATACAAGCGGTATGTTCCTCTGCCAGTACCAGAAGTAGCTCCTCTAGGTGCAGCTCTGTCTGGTGAAGCACTTGAAGAAGACTGGGCTTTATTACCCTCTTTACCATTACTCTGCCTGGTCTCAGGACACTCCCTCCTAAAATGACCATTTTCACCACATTTGAAACAACCAGTGGAGCCATCACGACACATCCATGAGTGGTTCCTACCACACTTAGTACATGCATGAGGCTTACTATCCCTTTGTGCAATACTGCCATGAGATTAGGCAGGTTTAGCTTGAAACTCTGGGAATTCTGAATATTGTACTCACATTTGTTCTTAGGTCCAGGTGCACTAGCAGATGATGGGGAAGGTCTCTTCTATTTCTGTTGGAAGGAAGACCGGTTTGCACTACTCTTTTGCTATCTAAACACGTTCACTGATGTCTTAGCCCTCTTATTCTTAAACTTTTCTCTATCCTTCAGCTTATCCTCCTCAACTTGATGTACATGGATCATAAGCCTTGCTAGGTCAATATCTCCTATCAGCATAGCTGCCTTGCCTTCCTTCCTTGACTGACGAGACAACCCAGCAACAAATAAACTCATCCTACTCTAATGTCAGCAACCATCTCCAGAGCATAGCGGGAAAGTTGTGTGAACTTTAGACTGTACTCATGAGCACTCATAGACTCTGGATTAAGAGTGAGAAACTTTCTTATCTGTGCCTCTCGCAACTCATAGGGAAAGAAACGCCCCATGAGAGCACTCTCAAACACAGCCCAACTCATTATTGGTGCATCCTCAGCCCTATTCTTTTTCCATTGGTCGAACCAGATTCTAGCGACACCCTTTATTTGGTATGCAGCTAGTTCCACCTTCTCTGCATCGATAACATGCATCACATCAAATACCCTTTTCAGGTCCTTAATGAGGTTCTCCGGATCCTCAGTGACACTTGAACCTTTGAAGCTTGGTGGGTTCATCCTTAAAAGCTCACGGATCCTTAAAGTGTAAGCCTATCCTTGTCTGGCTCCTCTTTGTTGCCCTGGTTAGTCACAACTTGATTCAGCATCCTAATTGCTTCTCTGAACTCAACTTTCGTTACTTTCCCTTAAGGCTGCACTTCAGGTGCATTTGGTAACTCTTGTTCGTCAATATTTCTCCTAGCTGGATGACCTCTAACTGCTCTTCGTGGCCGCATTATTATCTGAAAACACGCGCATGCACGAATTAGAAGGAACTTTTTAGAGATCAACTCTAACGCACGAAAAAAGTGTGAAAGAAGTGAGAAATTTTCCTAAATGTTGCAGCCTCCTAATTATAGATGTGGCCCGCTTCACACTGATAACTAGGACTCTACAGACACAGCTTCATAGACTCCCTAGGACTCTTGAACTCTGTGCTCTAATACCAAGTTTGTCACACCCCGAGACTAGATCATGGACGTGGCTGGCACTCAAAAACCTTTGTTGGCCTCAAGCAAACCCTTAGCCTGGCTTACTAACTCAGCGGAAGACTTTACTCATTACATACATATTTATGAAGTAACTAGAATGTTATAAAGGAACATTCATCTAGCCATTAAGGCAAACTCAAGTCTTTCACATATGAAATGAAAAGTAAAGACAACTGAATTAACTAACTGACTGTCTGTCCATCTATAATGCCTCTAAACAATTGAGATAGATGTCGGAACAGGCACACGACATCCTAATGAACTAATACTAAAACTGAAAGCAATGAAAAAGAGTCCTCTGGAGTGCAAAGAGTCTCACCAACAGACTCTAAACTGCTCACTGGATAAAGGATGCGCCGGATGACGATCCTAGTTACCTGTGTATGCATCATAATATGATGTAGGCCAACTAGCATCAGTACATTGAATGTACGAGTATGCGAGTTGAAATGCTAAACACAACTTAAGCTTGAAAAGAAACTAAAAGGAAACTGAAGAACTTACCTGGCTCAACTCAACTCAACATAACTGAACTCATTTCAATATAAAGCAGTTTTAAAACAAGTGTAATTTAATGAAAAGCTGTTGAAAACATGATGTCAACTCTGGGTGTATGCAAAGATACACTAAAACTCTGAAATGTATGTAAAAATACAAACAACTGTGTATATAAGAATACAAATAACTTTTGTGGGAGTTTCTCTATTCGGCAACCATCACTTAAGAGCTATAGTGATGATACAACGATCTTCCTCACGTTGCCAGCGCATCCTATTCCCTGCCTCATGTATAAGACCTGAACTACTAAGTGGATCCACTAATCTATGCGGAAAGCATTCATCAAAAAAGTTTGACCCTTTCTACCCATGATGGCTACATGGTTTATAGGCGCTGTGGGTTCTCTGAACGCTCCCCCATATCGGTGCTCAATACTAGTCACAAAATATGATACTAGCTCTTTATGTTTAAAAATATACTTCTTCTGTGATTTGAGATTAGTGCTCAAAAACATAGCTCAAAAGTTATCCTGGAAATCTAAGTTTCCCCTATTGCTTTATTTAGAAAGCTATTTCTCTTTTCTGAAAACTAGCCCGAAGGCCCTTTGGAAATCAAGTTTTCCTTTCTTCTTTAAATATGAAAACATTTTAAACCCTTTAGGAATACATAGTCCCCATATACTTTTGAAGAAATGGACTTCAAACTTTACTCTTTACTCAACTTGAACTTTAAGTCTTAAAAAAAAGCTAATACGTTTATAAAAGACTTTTGAAAACATTGAAGGATTTCCCTTAACTTGACTCTTGACTTTGATCTTAACTGCTCTTGACTTGACTCTTAACTGGTCCTTGAATTGAATTATGGATTCAAGGATTGTGATTTGTGATTAGAAAGATCTCATGATGTTTAGGAATGATCTTAGATAGCTAAACATGAGAAAAGACCAAAAATCAATATTTGAGAGAAGGTCCGCGCCGCGGAGAAGCTTTTAAAATTTAGTTTCAAAAATGACTTTTGAGGCAGAAGTCTTCGTGATGCGAAACGAAAATTCCCAATTCTGGGAAACAGCTCCTCGACGCGCCACCGTTGCTAGATTTCAGTTGACAAAATTTCTTCTTCATTTTCCAGCCCCAATTCACCCAAACTCGGTACTTTTTCTTAAATTACTTTTAGATACAGATACCCAACAAATGTACCTAAGAACCTAACTCAAAACGACTCTATAATACGACATAACGATTTTAGAAACTTCCTAACTCAGTCAAATTCAAGAACAATATATGAATTCAAGCATAGGTATCCAGATCATCAGTATGCAAACTCATTTAGGACGAACCCAACTGAAATAACTATACTTGGCACGTGGGAAAACGATCCCAACGTTATGGAAGCCTCACATACCTAGTAGGAATAAACCCTTGGCAAAAATCCCAACTATCTTGATCGATCTTGATGAATCTTGCCCTTTCTCCTTTTTCTTTTCTCTTCTCCTTAGCCCTAGCGTGAAATTCCAAATTCTGAAACTGACTAAAATATTATTTGACCCATATTAAACCCTTAAAAATGGATTAAAATAATAGGGCCATGAAAAGACTAAAATACCCATTAAAAATCCGGATTGGACATTTCCTTAATCCAACAGCCCATCCCTACTTCCAAAGGGCATAACTTACTCATACGAACTCGGAACTCGGAATGACCTTTCCAACCATATATGGATCTACACCTAACTCATCCTGAGGTAGGAGTTATGGTTGTTTGAAGTTGACCAAAAACTCACCTTTCCTAACTTAAACAATTTTCCAGATTTTTCATTCTTTCCAAAAATGACTATTTCCAGTTCTTAGCCTCATCCTAGATATTTCAATTTGCGAGATTTTACAATATCTCCCCCTTGGGAACATTCGTCCTCAAATGAGATTACTCTTACTAGGCTAAGGGTGGTAACATCAAGTTCAAACACCCAACAAGAAAATGCAAACAAACAACATGCTCACTCATAATTTAAAGAGTACTAAGAAGAGAATTAGTACCTTCGTCTGCACTTTCTCCGGACTAAAAGAGATGTGGATATCTTATTTTCATATCTTCCTCAGATTCCCAAGTAGTTTCTTGAACAAATTTGTTCATCCAAAGAACTTTGACTGATGCTACCTCTTTTGTTCTCAACTTGCGAACTTGGCAATCTAGAATCTGAACTTGAATCTCCTCATAAGACAAGCTATCCTTGATACCAATATCTTCGGTTGGTATGATGAGTGAAGGATCTCCCATGCACTCCTCCAACATGGAGACATGGAATACCGAAAGAACCGCTGTTAACTTTTGTGGAAACTCCAATTCATAAGCTACCTTGCCAATCCTTTTGGAAATTCTATAAGGACCAACATATTGGGGGCTAAGTTTCCCCTTCTTACCCAAACCTCATAACACCCTTCATGGGCGAAACTTTCAAGTACACCCAATCACACAATCCACCTTGATACCTCAAAACACTATCTCCCCTTGTTCAAAATCCATCACTTTTTACTTATGAACACCTGCCTTTAATTAAAGCACTAAAGGATCTTGGTCGTGCTTTCCTTTTACTTATGACACTAATGATGATTCAGTCCCATTCATCACCACTACTCCTCCTTCTGTGGAATCCATAAATCAGACTCCCAGGCATGCAAGTCTATGCACATCGTTTGCTAACTCTCTTTTTTCCTCCTCAACATGGACAGTACTACCCGTAGATAACCTGCTTAAAGCCTCAGCAACAACATTAGCCTTACCTGGGTGGTAAATAATACTCATGTCATAATCCTTGAGTAATTCTAACCACCTCCTCTGTCTGATATTGAGCTCCTTCTGAATGAACACATACTGAAGGCTCTTGTGATCGGTGAACACATCCACATGGTCACCATAAAGATAATGGCGCCATATTTTCAAAGCAAATACTACAGCAGCCAATTCTAAGTCATGGGTTGGGTAGTTTTTCTCATGAACTTTCAACTGTCTGGAGGCATAAGATATAACTTTGCCATTCTTCATTAACACACAACCCAATCCAACTCTAGATACATGACAATACACCACAAAACCTTGCGTACCTTCTGGTAAGGTCAATACTGGGGCAATAGTTAACCTAATGTTCAATTCCTGACAGCTTTTCTCACAAGCTTCAGACCATTGAAACTTAACTGTTTTCTGAGTCAATTTGGTCAAAGGGGACGAAATAGATGAGAACCCCTCTACGAACCTTCTATAATATCTCGCCAACCCCAAGAAACTCCTAATATCAGTTAGAGATGTGGGTCTAGGCCAACTCTGCACTGCCTCTATCTTTTGGATATCAACTCTAATTCCATCAACGGAAACTATGTGGCCCAAGAATGCCACAGACTCAAGCCAAAACTCACACTTAGAGAACTTGGCTTACAACTTCCTATCTTTCAAAGTCTGAAGAACTATTTTGAGATGGCTAGCATGATTTTCTTAATTCCTTGAATAGATTAGTATGTCATCAATGAAGACTATAACAAACATATATAAATATGGTTTGAAGACTCTATTCATGAGGTCTATGAACGCTGCTGGTACATTAGTCAAACCAAACGACATGACCAGAAACTCATAATGATCTTAACGGGTCCTGAATGTTGTCTTTGGAATATCATATTCCCTTGCTTTCAATTGATGGTAGTCAGATCTAAGGTCTATTTTCAAAAAATAAGAAGCACTCTGAAGCTGATCGAAAAGATCATCAATTCTCGGAAGAGGATACTTGTTCTTGATGGTAATCTTGTTCAATTGGCGGTAATCTATACACATCCTAAGGGAACCATCTTTCTTTCTCACAAAGAAGACCGCAACACCCCAAGGTGAGACACCTGGTCATATAAATCCCTTATCTAATAGATCCTTTAAATGCTCTTTAAGCTTTTTCAATTCTGTTGGTGCCATTCTATATGGTGGAATTGATATAGGACGAATATCTGGAAGAAGGTCTATGCTGAAGTCTATCTCTCTCTTAGGATGGACTCCGAGAAGATTATCTGGAAAGACTTCTGGAAACTCTCTTACTACTGAAACTGACTGAATATGAGGTATCTCAACACTAGTGTCATTAACTCGGACTAAGTGATAGACACACCACTTAGAATCGAACTTCCTTGCCTTAAGGTATGAAATGAAACGACACTTAGGCACTGCTGAACTGCTTTCCACACTAAGACTGGCTCATTTGGAAACTGGAACTTGACAACTCAAGTTCTACAATCAATTGAGGTATAACAGGAATGAAACCATTCAATACCAAGAATGACATCAAAATCTACCATGCCTAACTCAACTAGATCAGCCATGGTACTACTGTGATTGACAGAAATGAGACAACCACGATACACTCTCTCTGCTAGAATAGACTCACTAACAGGTGTAGAAACACAGAATGGTTCACTAAGTTGTTCAAGAATAACATCAAAATTCATAGCAACATGAGGAGTTACAAAAGGTAAACTCGCTCTTGGGTCTAGCAAAGCATAAACAATAAAGTCAAAAACTTGGATCATACCAGTGACAACATCTGGCGAATCCTTTTGCTCTTGGCAACTATTGATAGCATACAAGTGGTATGTTCCTCCGCCAGTACCTGAAGTAGCTCCTCTAGGTGCAGCTCTTTCTAGTGAAGCAACTGAAGAAGACTGAGCTTTATTACCCTCTGCCTGTTCTCAGAACACTCCCTCCTAAAATGACCATTTTGAACACACTTGAAACAACAGTGGAGCCATCACGACACATCCATGAGTGGTTCCTACCATACTTATTACATGCATGAGGCGTATTACCCTTCCTACCACACTTATTACATGCATGAGGCTTATTACCCCTTTGTGCAATACTGCATTTAGAATAGGCAGGTTTAGCTCTGAAATTCTGGGAATTCTAACTATTGTACTCACCTTTGTTCTTATGTGCAGGTGCATTAGCAGATGATGGGGCTGGTCCCTTCTGTATCTGTTGGAAGAAGACCGGTTTGCACTACTCTTTTGCTGCCTAAACACGTTCACTAATGTCTTAGCCCTCTTATTCTTAAACTTTTCTCTATCCTCCAGCTTATCCTCCTCAAGTTGTTGTACATTGATCATAAGCCTTGCTAGGTCCATATCTCCTATCAGCATAGCTTCCTTGACTTCCTTGCTTGACTGATGAGACAACCCAGCAACAAATAAACTCATCTTACTCCTCATGTCAGCAACCATCTCCGGAGCATAGCGGGAAAGTTGTGTGAACTTCAGACTGTACTCATGAGCACTCATAGACTCTGGATTAAGGGTGAGACTCTTTTATATTTGCCTCTCGCAACTCATGGGGAAAGACACGCCCCGTGAGAGCACTCTCAAACACAGCCCAACTCACTATTGGCGCATCATCAGCCCTATTCTTTTTCCATTTGTCGAACCAGATTCTAGCGACACCATTTATTTGGTATGCAGCTAGTTCCACCCCTTCTGTATCAGCAACATGCATCATATCAAATACCCTTTTCAGCTCCTCAATGAAGTTCTCCGGATCCTCAGTGACACTTGAACCTTTGAAGCTTGGTGGGTTCATCCTTAAAAGCTCATGGATCCTTGAAGTGTCGGGCTCCTCTTTGTTGCCCAACCCGGTTAGTCACAGCTTAACTCAACATCCTAATTGATTCTCTGAACTCAATATTAGTGACTTCCCCTTGAGGTTGCACTTCAGGTGCATTTGGTAACTCTTGTTCGTCAACATTTCTCCTAGCTAGATGACCTCTAACCGCTCTTCGTGGCGGCATTATTATCTGAAAACACGCACATGCACGAATTAGAAGGAACATTTTAAAGATCAACTCTAACGCATGAAAAGAGTGTGAAAGATGTGAGAAATTTTCCTATATGTTGCGGCCTCCTAATTATAGATGTGGCCCGCTTCACAACGATAACTAGGACTTTACAGACACAACTTCATAGACTCCCTAGGACTCTTGAACTCTCTGCTCTAATACCAAGTTTGTCACACCCCGAGCCTAGATCATGGATTTGGCTGGCACTCGAAAACCTTTGTTGGCCTCAAGCGAACCCTTAGCCTGGCTTACTAACTCAGCGGAAGACTTAACTCATTACATACATATTTAAGAAGTAACTAGAATGTTATAAAGGAACTTTCATCTAACCATTAAGGAAAACTCCAGTCTTTAACATATGAAATGAAAAGTAAACACAACTGAATTAACTAACTGACTGTCTGTCTGTCTATTATGCCTCTAAACAACTGAGATGGATGTCAGAACAGGCACACGACATCTTAATGAACTAATACTAAAACTGGAAGCAATGAAAATGAGTCCTCTACAATGCGAAAAGGCTCACCAACAGACTATGAACTGCTCACTGGATAAATGATGCGCCTGATGCCGGTCCTAGTTACCTGTGTCTGCATCATAATAAGATGCAGGCCAACTGGCATCAGTACATTGAAAGTACGAGTATGCGAGTTGAAATGCTAAACACAACTTAAGCTTGAAGAGAAACTGAAAGGAAATTGAAGAACTTACCTAGCTCAACGAAACTCAACATAATTGAACTCATTTCAATATTAAGCAGTTTTAAAACAAGTGTAATATAACGAAATCAAAGTTTCCCCTCTTGCTTCATTTAGAAAATGATTTCTCTTTTCTGAAAACTAGCTCGAAAGCCCTTTGGAAATCGAGGTTTCCTTTCTTGTTTAAATGTGAAACATTTTAAACCCTTTAGGAATACATAGTCCCCATATACTTTTGAAGAAATGGACTTCAAACTTTACTCTTTACTCAACTTGAACTTTAAGTCTTAAAAAAAAGCCAAAACATTTATAAAAGACTTTTGAAAACTTTGAAGGACTTACCTTAACTTGACTCTTGACTTTGATCTTAACTGCTCTTGACTTGACTCTTAACTGGTCCTTGAATTGAATTATGGATTCAAGGATTGTGATTTGTGACTAGAAAGATCTCATGATGTTTAGGAATGATTTTAGATAGCTAAACATGAGAACAGACTGAAAATCAATATTTGAGGGTGGGTCCGTGACGCGGAGAAGCTTTTAAAATTTAGTTTCAAAAATGACTTTTGAGGCAGAAGACTTCGTGATGCGAAATGAATATTCCCAATTATGGGAACCAGCTCCGCGACGCGCCACCACTGCTAGATTTGAGGCGACGAAATTTCTTCTTCATTTTCCATCCCCAATTCACCCAAACTCGGTTCTTTTTCTTAAATTACTTTTAGATACAGATACCCACCAAATGTACCTAAGAACCTAACTCGAAACGAGTAATGATTTCAGAAACTTCCCAACTCAGTCAAATTCAAGAACAATATATGAATTCAAGCATAGGTATCAAGATCATCAATATTCAAACTCATTTAGGACGAAACCAACTGAAATAAATATGCTTGGCACGTGGAGAACGATCCCAACCTTATGGAAGCCTCACATACCTGGTAGGAATAAACCTTGGCGAAAATCCTAACTATCTTGATCGATCTTGATGAATCTTGCCCTTTCTCCTTCTTATTTTCTCTTCTCCTTAGCCCTAGCGTGAAATTCGAAATTCTAAAACTGACCTAAAATCTTATTTGACCCATATTAAACTCCTAAACATGGATTAAAATAATAGGGCCATGAAAAGACCAAAATACCCTTTAAAAATCCAGATTGGACATTTCCTTAATCCAATAGCCCTACTTCCAAAGGGAATAACTTACTCATACGAACTCAGAATCGCACAAACTTGGAGGCATTGGAAAGATCATTCCAAGAGATTTTCTGATCCAAAGCAGTAAATGTTAGCATGATAGACAACTAAATGATTGTATATATTAATGTAATTATATAGTGATATAAATTAGCATGATCATATATATTTGTTGTAGAATCATATGAATAAATATTGTGATA